>PVKV010022365.1:0-35541 GCA_004027835.1 Alouatta palliata
GTGGGTGGATGGATTGGTGGATGGATGGATGAGTGAGTGGGTAAGTGGGTGGATAGTAGATGGATGGGTGGATGGATGAGTGGGTGTGTGGATGGGTGTGTGGGTGGATGGGTGAGTGGGTGGATGGATTGGTGGATGGATGGATGAGTGAGTGAGTGAGTGGGTGGATAGTAGATGGATGGGTGGATGGATGAGTGGATAGGTGGTTGGGTAGATGAGTAGGTGGATGAATGGATGAATGGGTGGGTGGATGGACGAGTGGGTAGGTCGATGGATGGATGGATAGGTGGGTTAAACACGAGGTTTATTCATGATTGGTGCCCGAGCTGCTTTGTCCAATGAAAAGTATTGCTGAGAAGCCAAACCGTGAGTATTTGCCAAGCACCTGCTCTATGGGCTGCCATGGGGAGTGTGAAGAAGGTTGACTTCAGCCCTGCCCTCAAAGAGCTTCACAGTCTAGTGGAGGAGAGACGAGATGCATTTAAACATGGCTGGAAGCAGATGGACATTGAGTTCTGTAGAGATCAGAGGGTGGCAGGCAGGGCCTGGGTGGGATGGCCAACCCAAGGCCACCTCGTGCTGCCCTCAGGACTGGCCCCTCTCTCTGCAGATATTGTCACAAGAGATGAGTTCCTCAGAAAGCAGAAGACAGAGACCATCATCTACTCCCGAGAGAAGAACCCCAACACGTTCGAATGCATTTCCCCTGCCAACATCGAAGCTGTGGCTGCCAAGGTGAGGCAAGGGCTGGGAGGTTGGACAGGGCCGGGACACTCCGTGATGATCCTTGTGAGACCACCTGGGCTAAGGACAAGGGTGGGATGACGAGCCACTTTCACCTCCCTGTGGCCAGACCTTTCCCCCTTGTCCCAGCAGCTGTCCTGTGTCAACTCCCTCTCCGCCTCTTTGTTCCCTGGGCTCCGACGTGAGTTTTTATTTTGGAGCTGCTTTCTATTTGTGGTGGTTTCCTGAGCTGGTGTGTGTTCGCATTGTTTAGGGGTGTGTGTGTGTCTGGTTGTGATAACAAGGGCCGGAGATAGAGAACGAGCTTATCAGGGCGAGAGGCAGGACGAACGTGAAAGTGACAGGTATCCCATTCACCAAACACGGGGGAAATGGGACGTCCAAGGGTTATTAGCGACGATGCAGAGACTGTCTGTGTGCATTGTAGAGTCTCTGAGGCAGACAGCGTGACCTAAGCCTTGAGTTCTTCCTCGTCCCAGCACCGGATGAAGGAAAGGCTGTCACTCTGCGTCGGTGGCGTGCTCCCCCAGATGCCAGGGGCTGGCTCCATGGTGGACGCTGACCTCGGGGATGCCAAGAGCAGGTGGTGGTGTTTTGTTTTTTAAAGTCTGGGCCACAGCAGTTTAGGAAATTCTCGCAGCTGGAGTGGATAGAAAATGGGTGGGCAGGGCTGGAGCCGAGATTGTTTTTAGCTGAAAAGAAGATCCGACGGCTGTCCCACGATCTGTGCTGTTAGAAATGTAGGCCATGGTCCTGCTGGCAGGGAATGGAGAGCAATAGTCTGCAGGAGGCTCAGGGGGGCCATGGGCATTCCCGCCTCCAGACGCGGATGCTAGTTTCAGGCTGTGTTCAGTGTGCGAAATTCATTGAGCTGCACACTTAGAATGCCCTTTTATGTTCGATTCCAATGCAAAGCTTCATGTTTTAATGACTTAGAGACTGGGTCTCGCTCTGTTGCCCAGGCTGGAGTGCAGTGGCACGATCACAGCTCACTGCAGCCGCGACTTCCTAGATTCAAGCAACCCTCCCACCTCTGCCTCCCGAGTAGCTAGGACTACAGTTACGCACCACCATGCCCAGCTAATGATTTTTTAATTTTTTTAGAGATAGGGTCTTGTTAGATTGCCCAGGTCTCGAACTCCTAGTGTCAAGCAATCCTCCCACCTCCCAAAGTGCTGGGATGGCTGGTATAAGCCATTGTGCCCAGCCAGCGTTTGGTGGAATTTTTTTTTAAGCAATGCCTTCAGCAAAACATAGATGGTCCTTTCTCAAAATGACGAGCTCCTGGTTGAGGACCCTTGCAGATACTCTTGGGACTGGCCAGCCTGGCTGCCTCACCCATGTGTTCCCTACCCTCTTACTTGAAGACCGGCTACGGTAGTAGGTGTTTAGGGGCTTTTGTGTCTGTGTGTGTGTGTGTGTGTTAGACAGAGTCTCACTCTGTCACCCAGGCTGGAATGTAGTGGCACCATCTCGGCTCACTGCAACCTCCGCCTCCTGGGTTCAAGCAATCCTCGTGCCTCAGCCTCCCAACTAGCTGGGATTACAGGTGTACGCCACCACACCTGGCTAATTTTTGTACTTTTAATAGAGACAGGGTTTCGCCATGTTGATCATTTTGGTCTCAAACTCCTGACCTCAAGTGATCCGCTCGCCTCGGCCTCCCAAAGTGCAAGGATTACAGGCATAAGCCACCATGCCAGACGAGTAGCGGGTGTTTCATTCAAACTCATTCACGCCACCTGGTTCACCCCAGCCGGGGCCTCGTCTCTGCCCATGAACATCACTGTGGTCACAGAGTCTTGTAATGTCCAGACTCGTGGGGGGTCTTATCTCCTGGATCAGTGGCAGGTGGCTTTCAGGGCTCCCACCCCACTATCAACCCCAATCCTGCATCCAGGCCCTGCCACAGGCACCTTCACAGGAGCAGGAGGTGGGTGGGCTGCTGCTGACTGAAGCCACTGTGCCCGCAGAACAAGCACTGCCTGCTGGAGGCCGGGATCGGCTGCGCGAGAGACTTGATCAAGGCCAACATCTACCCCATCGTGCTCTTCATCCGGGTGTGTGAGAAGAACATCAAGAGGTTCAGGTAGGGCTCCGATGCCCCTGGGGGCTGCCCCTCCTGTCCCTAGCGCCCTGCCAAGCCTCAGTGGAGGGCAGGATGCTTGTGTGCCCCACTTCATGCACCCCTTAGTGTAAACCCTCACCAAGCACGGGATCGTCCTTGCAGAGCTGACACCAAGGGCAGCGGCCGAGGTGGTGACTCACACACACCAGACACATCTTGGGGGACAAGAGCTAGTAGGGACGGGGAGGAGTGCACAGCACCCGGGGTGGTGGGGGAAGGCCTTCGGGATGCATCAGCGAGACCCGTGGCAATGAGGAGGGCCTAGGAGATGAGAAAGAAGTCGCAACCTGGGCAGCGGGGGAACAGCTGGTGCTCAGACCTGGTGTTTGGGCGGAGTGGTGAGAGGCGGTGGGACCAGACCATGCGGGGCCATGGAGGCCAAGGATGCGGCATCTTGTTCCAAGTGCATCTGGAGGCCACCGAAGGTTCTGAGCGGAGGCATGACGTGGTCCACGGTGTAAACGCCCCCTCTGACCTCTGTGTGGACACAGGCAGGGTGGCGGTGCGGGCCGGGATCCTGTCTGGGAGGTAATGAGAGGCAGTCCGACTCTGGACGAGTGTTCAGGGCCGAGCCCACAGGATTTGGGAAAGAGTTCACTCTGGGGTTCCAAAGAACGAGAGGCCAGGTGCGGTGGCTCACACCTGTCATCCCACACTTTGGGAGGCCAAGGTGGGCGGGTCAGCTGAAGTTGGGAATTTGAGACCAGCATAGCCAACATGGTGAAACCGTGTCTCTACCAAAAATACAAAAATTAGGCCGGGCACTGGCTCACACCTGTAATCCCAGCACTCTGGGAGGCCGAGGCAGGCGGATCATGAGGTCAGGAGTTTGAGACCAGCCTGGCCAACATGCTGAAACCACAGCTCTACTGAAAAACACAAAAATAAGCCAGGCGTGGTGGCACACGCCTGTAATCCCATCTACACTTGAATCCAGGAGGTGAAGGTTGCAGTGAGCCGAGATTGTGTCACTGCGCTCCAGCCTGGGTGGCAGAGTGAGACTCTATCTAGAACAAAAAAATACAAAAATTAGCTGGGTGTGGTGGTACACACCTGTAGTCCCAGCTATTTAGGAGGCTGAGGCAGGAGAATCACTAGAACGTGGGAGGTGGAGGTTGCTGTGAGCTGAGATCGCACCACTGCACTCCAGCCTAGGCAACAGAGAGAAACTCCATCTCAAAAAAAAATAAAGAACAAGAGGATGGTGCTGAGGTTTGGAGCCTGGGTGATGAGGACAGACTGGCCCTCCAGCGGCTTCATCTCGGATCCCCACCCCTCCTTACACACACCTGCCAAATAAATGTCCTGCTGCCACTTTAGAGAGGGAATAACTGAGACTGGGAGGGGTTAGGCCCCTTCATTCCTTTTCACCAGATACTTACAGAGCTCCTGTGAAGGGTTAGGCTCTGGGGAACCCAGCAGTGAGCAAAAGAGACAGACATCCCCCGTCGATACCTCACACCCTTTAGGCTGGCCAAGACCGACAGTGCAGAAACTGACAAGTGTTGGTGAGGAGGTTAGACGTCAGAACCCAGCGCACTGCTGCTGGAAATGCAAAATAGAGCGGCACCGCTGGAGGACGGCATGGCGGTTCCTCAAAGATTAGAAATAGCAGACCGCAGGATCCAGCAACCTCACCTGTGGGCATATCCCAGAGAGAATTGAAAGCAGGGTCTCTAAGAGATATTTCCACACCGGCATTCACACCAGCGTCACTCCCAATAGCCAAAACCTGGAAGTCACCTAAGGGTCCGTCAGTGCGGAGTGAATACACACAATGGGGCCCGTCCACACAGGTTAGGAAGGTGGTAGGAGCTGAAAACCTTGCAAACTGTTAACCAAAAAGAGTTGAAACAAAGAAATCATAATACATGTTAACACAAGAGAACTCATAGCCTGGTACATCCCCCCTTCCCCATCCGTCCTGCCTGGAAATGTGTTTATGGTGCAGTGTGTACTGCTGAGTGCCGCAGTGCCATCTCAGCTCACTGCAACCTCCGCCTCCTGGGTTCAAGTGATTCTCCTGTCTCAGCCTCCCAAGTAGCTGGGATAACAGGTGCCCGCCACCATGCCTGGCTACTTTGTGTATTTTTACTAGAAATGAGGTTTCACCATGTTGCCCAGGCTGGTCTCAAACTCCTGACTTCAAGTGATCCTCCCTCCTCAGCCTCCCAGAGTGCTGGGATTACAGACGTAAGCCACCATGCCCAGCCCATACAGTGGAATGTTATTCAGCCTTCAAAAGGAAGGAGATTCTGACACCCATGCCAACATGGATGAACCTTGAGGACGTTCTTCCCAGTCAAATAAGCCAGTCACAAAAACACACATGCTGTATCTGATTCCGCTTTTATGAGGTCTCTAGAGCAGTCAGATTCCTGGAGACAGGAAGTAGAAGAGTGGTTCCCAGGGACTGTAGGAGGGAAGATGGGGAGTGAGTATTTCCTGGGTCCAGAGTTGCAGTTTGGGAAAATGAGGACGTCTGGAGATTGCTTGCACAGCAGTGTGAACATACCTAACGCTACTGAATTATTCACTTAAAGAATAGGTAAAATGGTCGATTTTATTTTATGCATATCTTAACATGATTAAAAATTAAAAGAATGTGGTCAGGCACGGTGGCTCATCACGCCTGTAATCCCAATAGTTTGGGAGGCTGAGGAAGGTGAATCATTTGAGGTCAGTAGTTCAAGACCAGCCTGGCCAACATGGTGAAACCCCATCTCTACTAAAAATACAAAGACTAGCCGGGCATGGTGGTGTGTGCCTATAGTCCCAGGTACTCAGGAGGCTGAGGCACGAGAATTGCTTCGACCCGGGAGGCGGAGGTTGCAGTGAGCTGAGATCACGCCACTGCACTCCAGCCTGGGCAACAGAACAAGACTCTGTCTCAAAATAAAAATAAAAATAAAAAGGATGGGTTTGGAATTTCCAGTGAACAGCATGAGGGGGCACGGTCCCGAGCATTAGGAGACACAGATGACGTCAGGGAGAAGCAAGGCAGGGAAGGAACGGGGACCACGGCAGTGAGGGGTGGCCAGGCAGGCGGTGCCACACCAGTGCCACGGCCTTGGCAGCCTCCCCACGGCCCCCGCACGTCTCCTCCCAGAAAGCTGCTGCCCCGGCCTGAGACGGAGGAGGAGTTCCTGCGCGTGTGCCGGCTGAAGGAGAAGGAGCTGGAGGCCCTGCCGTGCCTGTACGCCACGGTGGAACCTGACATGTGGGGCAGCGTGGAGGAGCTGCTCCGTGTGGTCAAGGACAAGATCGGCGAGGAGCAGCGCAAGACCATCTGGGTGGACGAGGACCAGCTGTGAGGCGGGCGCCCCTGGCACAGATGCTGCGGGCGTGGGTCATCTTGTGAGGCGGGCACCCAGGGCAGAGAGATGGGGCAGTTGGGGGGCATCCTGCGGCCCACAGAGCTGCCCCAGCCGATGCTCTGCCCCTCGCAGTGATGGAGCCTGGGGGGACAGACGCGCCCGGGGAGGAGCAGGGCGCAGCCCATTCCCCCAGCCCCGGCTGACCCAGCCCAGCGGTTTGGCCCTGCTGGCCTTCTCAGGGAGACGGGGCCGAGCAAAGGACACCAAGCCGGAGCCCCGGGGCCAGCCGGCCTCTCGAGAACCAGAGCAGCAGTTGAATGTAATGCGTGGGACAGGTGTGCTGCCACCAGTGCAGGGACCCCGATAGCCAGGCGTCCCCCAGTCCTGAGGACACACTCACCCTAAACACACTCCCAGGCAGGACAGATCGGGGAAGCGGGTGTGTACCAGGCTATGATTTCTCTTGCATTAAAATGTATTATTATTTCTTTGTTTCAACCCTTTTTCTTTGTTAACAGCTTGCAGGGGTTTCAGCTCTTGCCACCTTCCTAACCTGAAAACCACGCCCAGCAAGCTTAGCTGGGGACTCAGTCCCCATGTTCCTGTGTAGGGTGAAGGTAGGGTGACCACACACCCCAGGGTCCCAGGACAGACCTGATTTATCCCTGGGATTAGAATGACACTTGCTAACCGCACCCCATGGACTCAAATGCAGCCTGATTTGGAAGATTAATAAATTGTCTTGTCACCTTGGGAAGGGCCTGTCCTCTCACAGACCTTGGGGAACTCTTGCGATCTGTACCTGGCCTGCCCCGTAACTCCAGCCCTGAGGCCAGGCCCCCGTCACTCAGCTCTTCCCTGGACGTCACTGCCCCTGCCCCAGTACATTCAATGTCCCTAGAGGGCAGCCTCACTTCCTCCTGCAGGTCAGGAGCAAGCATGTGGGGTACGGCCCTCTGGGGGGTTCATATCTCACTGCTCAGGAGTTTGGGGGTGCAGGAAAGCCATTCCCACTCCCCAGCAGGTAGCAAAGGCCCTAGGAGTTCTAGAACCATTCTTCTCCTTCACCCCCTTGTTGCAAACTTGCCAAGAATGGACCCGACAGGCACAGCAAACGAGGCCAGGTTGCATCCTTGGCAGGGCACCACGGTGCATGTGCAGGAAGCTGCTGGGTGGCAGGCTCGGATTCAAACCCAGGCCTGTCTGTCTGTGGGAACTCTGGGAGCAACTGCTCGCTGACAACCTAAGACTCAAACTTCCTTCCTTCCTTAGAGCATCCTGACCTATCCCGAGAATCTACATGCACAACTCAGAGACCATATGTCCCAGCCTCCCTTGCAATCGGGGAAATGTAAGGGGAGGTTTGGGGAGAGACAAATGGTGCTGCTTCCAGTTTTCTGCTGGGATGCAGACACAATGGCTGGAGCTCCAGCAGTATTCTTGCATCTTGAGGTGACCATGAGGATGGAAACCCCACTCGGAGGATGGTAGAGTGGAAAGAGAGAAGGAGCCACAGTCACTAATGACACGGGGGCCTAAGACTACTCCTTGGGTTTCTTTTACAGGAGACAGAAAGAAATTTGTATCTTGTGTTAAATGACTGTGATTTCAATTCTCTGTTCCTTGTAGCCAAGAGCAATTCCTAACAGATACAGGGAAAAACTTTATTCCTTATAGTTTGAAATACCATGGGTGTGGGTTGATCCTCTGCTAGGTTTTCCCACCCAGACAAGGTATGAATTATTAATAAAAGAACTCTATTAATAAAGATCTCAGGCCGGGCGCGGTGGCTCACGCCTGTAATCCCAGCACTTTGGGAGGCCGAGGCGGGTGGATCACGAGGTCAAGAGATCGAGACCATCCTGGTCAACATGGTGAAACCCCGTCTCTACTAAAAATACAAAAAAATTAGCTGGGCATGGTGGCACGTGCCTGTAGTCTCAGCCACTCGGGAGGCTGAGGCAGGAGAATTGCTTGAACCCAGGAGGCGGAGGTTGCAGTGAGCCGAGATCGCGCCATTGCACTCCAGCCTGGGTAACAAGAGCGAAACTCCGTCTCAAAAATAAATAAATAAATAAATAAATAAATAAAGATCTCTTCCAGAAAAAACAAAAAATGCTGTGTGGCCTGTAGCGTTTTCTGGCATTTTGACCCACAGAACACAAATTAGCACCAGAACTCTCTGGGAGGTGGGAGGGGATGGATGGGGGTCCTAGGCGGACACCTTGTTCTCGCCTCCTCCCTGACAATCCATCTCTGCACCACCAGCTCTGGGTCTGTCAGGGAGTGTGACACCTTGAAAAGCAGAATGTCTCCCTCCAAGAGCCCGTGAGCAATGCTGCTTTTTCCAAGACAGCCCCCAGGAACAAGCTAGATGCGCTGGGTTTAGAGAGCCGAGGTGCAGCTGCCGTTATTTAGGACCAAATCAACCGGCGCGGAAGGCGATGCTCTGGCCGGAAGGTGATGCTCTGGCCGGAAGGAAGGCGATGCTCTGGCCGGAAGGAAGGCAATGCTCTGGCCGGAAGGAAGGCGATGCTCTGGCCGGAAGGCCTCCTGCTTCCATCTTGTGAACTGTAAATTTCCCCCAAGCCGAGGCCTTCGTGTTTCCGCCTGGAAGCTGTGCTTCCTTGTAAAGCACCCTGTGCTGAGTGGACAGACGTGACCGAGAAGGAGTCTCGGATAAAAGGTTGGTTGATTGATTTATATCTATTTATTTGACTTCAGAACTGTCTGGCGGCTGAGCAGAGTAAGCAAACGTGTGGCTTGCATACCATTTGGGAGGGCGGGTGGGGTGAAGGTAGGCAGAGCGTGGGGAAAGATACCCAAAAAGAATTTGTGGTGGGGTTTCTTTTCCCCCTTGCCATGCCCAAGTGATTTTAAGCAGGTTCTAGACTGCAGGGCTGCAGGGTAGATATTTGCTAATAAGCCGGTGAAAGGAGACGGGGGCCGGCCAAGGACTGGAGCGAGGTTCCCTGTTCCCGTCCCTTCTCTGATGAAACGGTGAAGTCAGCAGGGGAATGGGGTTGGCACCCCGAGGACTGGTCCACGTGAGGATTTCCAAGGAGACCCCCGGCATCATCGGCTTCAGCCCCTGGGTCCTGCCTTCAGCTGCCACCAACCCGTGTGTCTGCCTGGGAGGCCTGGGCTGGGCAGCACGGAGCTGCCTGCCCCGTCTGGCTACAGCTCCAAGTATTTATTGCACAAGGGTCTGCAAGCTGAGTTTTGACTGCAGAGCCAGCCCAGGGCTCAGGGAAGCTCCCCACACAGCAAAGCCTGGAGCCCGAGGCTCTGGAAGCCTATGCCAGGCTGATAATGCCACAACGATGCTTGGTTCACACCACGGGCACCAGCCACGCAGCAGAGAGCCACCGTGAGAGGCAGGCACTGGAAATCGTGTCATCGTGTAGACGCACACTTTTCTGGGGAGAAAATCCGGGCTTTCTCAGATTCCCAAAGGGTTCTGCAATCTCAAAAAGGTGAAGAACCATTGCTCTGGGATTTGGCAAATATGAGCAAATGTTTTTTGAGCTTCTGCTCTGTGCCAAGCACCTTGTGAATGTTATTTTACTTATCCCCAAACTCTTCTCCATGTTATACAGGAGAAAATTGAGGCTCAGAGAGGTTAAGTGATTTGTCCAAGGTCACACAGCTGGTAAACTGGACCTTCACCCAGGTCTGGTGATTTGCAACTGCAAGCTCTGGGCTGGATTTTCCAATTCTGAGGTGCTGTTTGGGGTCCTGGTACCTTTGGTTATGTGTCCCCTCTGCTCTTCTAGGAACCAAGGAAGTAGTTGGTGTCCTGAGCAGTGGCTGGCTGGGGGCTGAGTGTCTGGGTGACACAATGACCACATTGAGAGGATGTGAATTTCCCCTCTTGTTTGTGGTTTTTTGTTTAGGTGGTTTTCTTTTTTTTGAGACAGAGTCTCATTCTGTCAAGGCTGGAGTGCAGTGGCATGATCTTGGCTCACTGCAACTTCCACCTCCCGGGTTCAAATGATTCTCATGCCTTGGCCTCCGGAGTAGCTGAGATTACAGGTACACACCACCACCGTGCCTGGCTTTTACATTTTCGGTAGAGACAGGGTTTCGCCATGTTGGCCAGGCTGGTCTCAAACTGTTGACCTCAGTTGATCCACCTGCCTCGGCCTCACAAAGTGCTGGGATTACAGAATTTCTTCTCTTGGAAGAGGCCATCTGCTCACCCCTGGTAGTGCTGGCCCAGCTGCCCTTGGCTTCTACCTAAACAGGTCACAATTCTGGGAAATGCTGGCTTTCTCACCCAACCCAGGAAGCGGGCTGCTTTGGGGAGAGAGTGAATGGAGGAGAGATATGTCTTTGAGTCCCAGCATCGTGCCACCATTCTGTTCTCAGAAGCCATCACAGGCTGGGTGTAGTGGCTCACACCTGTAATCCCAGCAATTTGGGAGGCCAAGGTAGGCCTATCACTTGAGCTAACACCCCGGCTGGAGCACAGTGGTATGAACATGGCCCACTGCAGCCTCAACCTCCTGGACTCAATCCTCCAGCCTCAGCCTCCCTTGTAGCTAGGACTACGGGCACACATCACCATGCTCAGCTAATTTTTAAGCATTCTTTGTAGAGACGAGGTCTCACTACATTGGCCAGGCTGGTCTGGAACTCCTGACCTCAAGTGATCCTCCCGTCTAGGACTCCCAAAGTGCTGAGATTCCAGGCGCGAGCCACCCCACAGCCTCTCGAATTCCTTTTGACGGCCATGTGGTGCTCTGCCGGTGCTGGCCTGTCCTTCTATCACCAGTCCTTGCTGGTACACAGCCAGTCGATTGCAGGGCATCACTACTGAGCATCATTTTGCCCGGTTCTCGGCAGGATAAACCCCAAGAGGGCCCACGCACTGATTTCCTTGAAGGGAGCCCCACAGCCCTCCCCCAAGGGTGCACGTGCACAGACAGGGGCCTTGTGACAGCTACAGCGGGCTGGCAGCCCTGGCTTGGGACGTTTCCATGTCAGCCCGTCCGACCATAGGGACGGGGTCCGTGTGGATGGTGGACTCACCTGTCTCGGTTACAGCTCTGGGAACCAGGCCCCAGGGCCACTGTAAAGGTTCTTTACTGCAGAGCAGTGCATGTGGTTTATAAACCATGGTGGTTCTTCCCAGGGAGGATCTGGGGAGACATTTGGTGCTAGGACCCCACCACCTCTGCTAGATACAGACTGATCCCCAGAGACACTGGTCCAGTCCACACAGGCCTAAAACCCACTCACTCTGTTACCCCCACACCAGCCCCTCTCCTCCCCACCCCACCCCTAACTCAGTCACTCAGCCAGAAACCTGGGTAACACAGGCATTCTGTCATCCCCTCCCCTCTCCTCTCAATCTGTACAGGCAACTGTACACACACATTCACAGCAGCACTATTCACAACAGCCAAGTGTCCAAGTGGTGGATGGATACACAAATTATCGTCCATCCATATGATGGAATACTACTCAGCCATGAAAAGGAATGAGGCTGGGCGTGGTGGCTCACACCTGTAATCCCAATGCTTTGGGAAGCCGAGATGGGGGATCGCTTGGGCCCAGGCATTTGAGACCAGCCTGGGTAACATAACAAGACCCCATCTCTACTAAAAATAAAAAACAGGCAGGACACAGTAGTACACACCTGTAATCCCAGCACTTCGGGAGGCTGAGGCAGGCAGATCACCTGAGGTCAGGAGTTTGAGACCAACCTGGCCAACATGGTAAAACCTTGTCTCCACTAAAAATACAAAAATTAGCTGGGTGTGATGGTGCATGCCTGTAATCCCAGCTACTCAGGAGTCTGAGGCAGAAGAATGGCTTGAACCCAGGAGGCAGATGTTGCAGTGAGCCGAGATCACACCATTGCACTCCAGCCTGGGTGACACTCCACCTCAAAAATAAAAATAAATCTAACTGGATGTGGGGTGCACGCCTATAGTTCCAGCAACCTGGGAGGCCGAGGCAGGAGGATAGCTTGAGCCTAGGAGTTTGCGGATGCAGTGAGCTATAATTGTGTGTCACTGCACTCCAGTCTGGGCAACAGATCCTGTCTCAAAAAAAAAAAAAGGAATGAAACGCTGATATACACTGCAACCTAGATGAACCTAGATAAACCTTGAAAACACTGTGTTCAGTGAAGCCAGCCACTAAAAAACAAACATTGTAGGATTTCATTTATATGAAATATCCAGAATAGGCAAATCCCTAGAGACAAAAAAAAAAAGAAAAAAACAAGATTACCAGTTAGCAGGAGTCGGGGAGGGAGGAATAGGGAGTGACTGATTAGGAAATGCAGGGTCCAGCCGGGTGCAGTGACTCACAGCTGTAATCTGAGCACTTTGGGTGGCCAAGACAGTGGATCACCTAAGGTCAGGAGTTCAAGAATAGCCTGACCAACACGGTGAAACCCCGTCTCTACTAATAATACAAAAATTAGCCGGGCATGGTGGTGGGCGCCTATAGTCCCAGCTACTCAGAGGCTGACGTACGAGAATCGCTTGAACCCAGGAGCTGGAGGTTGCAGTGAGCCGAGATCGTGCCACTGCACTCCAGCCTGGACGACAGAGCGAGACTATGTCTCAAAATAACTAATTAAAAGAAGTGTGGAGTCTCTTTTTAGGGTGATGAAATTGTATTGGAACCAGACAGTGATAGTGACTGCACAGCACGGTGAATGTACTGCTCATACCCTTTAAAGTGGCTAAAATGATGCAGTTGATATTATGTGTATTTCTGCACATTTTTTTTTTTTAAAGAAAAAGCATGAGGAAGAGCAAATGTTTCCTCTCCCGCTGGCTGCAGGAGGTAGAAAGCCGTCAGAGGGGCAGCCTGCAAGGCCCCCACGAACTTTCCTTAGCTTGCTCTAACATTCACTCAACAACCAATTTCAGGGCATCCTCAGGGCAGACACGCCCCATGAAAGGGGGTTCTGGTGAAAGTGTAGGAGAGGAAGGATCAATTCTGCCAGGGGGTCAAAGTGGGAGGGTCAGAGGCGAGGCCTGAAGGCTGAGTTGGTTCTAGCTGAGTGTGTCCTCACAGACTCTATGGGTAGAGGAAAAGCGGACACTGAGGTGTGAAGCCTGGAGAGAGTGGTCAGGGACCGATCAGGGATTCAGCTGCTCATGGCCTTGGCAGAGCTGATCCATTGGGAAAAATACTGGATTCTTTCAAGCCCCACTGTCTGCCTCCCTGGCTCTGTAACCCTAATGGTTTGTTGCCTGATGCACACAGCAGGTCAATACACCGAGACACCAGGTCGCAGCAGAGAAAGGGGTTTAGTCACAGGGTCGCCTGGTGTCAAATCCAGCTCCCTGAGGAATTTGGGATTTGGGTTTTTAAGGGTTTGGGAGTGGGCTGAAATGTGGAGGTCACTGATTGGCTGAAGAGTGCAGGGTGAAGTCCTGGGATGGGGAGAGGAAGAAACTGTATTCTCATTGCTGATCCCAGCCCCTGTGGGGGCCTCCAGGCTGGCTGGTGGAATTCGGGGTCTTAAAAACATCTTGCCAGGTGTGGTGGCTCACATCTGTAATCCCAGCACTTTGGGAGGCCAAGGCGGGTGGATCACCCGAGGCCGAGAGTTCGAGACCAGCCTAACCAACATGGTGAAACCCCGTCTCTACTAAAAATACAAAATTGGCCAGGTGTGGTGGCACATGTCCATAATCCCAGCTACTAGGGAGTCTGAGGCAGGAGAATCGCTTGAACCTGGGAGGTGAAGATGGCAGTGAGGCAAGATCATGCCATTGCACTCTAGCCTGGGCAACAAGAGCAAAACTGTCTCAAAAAAAAATCTTAAGCAATTTAAGTCTTACTTCATCACCGAGGATGGAGTATAGTGGCATGATCTCAGCTCACTGCAACCTCCACCTCCCCAGTTGAAGCAACCCTCCCTGCCTCAGCTTCCTGAGTAGCTGGGGCTACAGGCACCTGCCACCCTACCCGGCTACTTTTTGTATTTTTAGTAAAGACAGGATTTCGCCATGTTTGCCAGGCTGGTCTTGAACACCTCAGGTGATCCACCCACCTTGGCCTCCCAAAGTGCTGGGATTACAGGTGTGAACCACCGCACCCAGCCATCTTAGGCAATTGTTAAACAAAAGCCTTCTGATTCAAATGTCGCAAATCCTGCCTGTGGGAACGGTGGGGATGCAAGTCAATTCTTACACAGTCTGTGATCCTGATGTCAGAGACTCCATCTGTGGGATCACTGGGGATGCAATGGTCAGGATTTAGTGACACGTGACCTTTAGCAACAAGGAAACGGATCAGAGTTCAGCCTGACTGTTACTTAATTATATTTCTCCCCAGAACCCAGCGTGCAATTCTTGTCAACCCTACAGGGATGATTTCAGCTTTGCACCTCCCTCAATCCAGCAACTGAAGGGTGAAACCCTGGGCAAGTGTCCCTTCTGACCGATAGAAGCCTGGTAGGTACCTGTTAAAATGTTCTGAACATCGCCCCAGAAATAACCTGTTGAATTGCCTGTAAATGTCTCTGTGGGGTAACCTGCAATTTGACTGTGTCCAGCTGTGAGTCAGTGGCTGCTGGAGCAGAGGTTATGGGTGGGCATAGGGGGAGGTGCCACGTGAGCCCTGTCTGGTTATCAGTTGCTGCATGATATGGTTTGGCTGTGTCCCCACCCAAATCTCACCTTGAATCATAATAATCTCCATGTGTCAAGGGAGGGGCCAGGTGGAGATAATTGAATCATGGGGGCTGTTTCCCCCATACTGTTCTCGTGGTAGTGAATAAGTCTTACAAGATCTGATGGTTTTATAAATGGGAGTTCCCCTGCCACACTCTCTTGCCTGCTGCTATGTAAGACATCACTTTGTCCCTTATTCATCTTCTAACATGATTGTGAGGCCTCCCCAGCCATGTGGAACTGTGAGTCAATTAAGCCTCTTTATAAATTACCCAGTTTCAGGTATATCTTTATTAGCAGCATGAGAACAAACTAATACACTGCATAACAAACTACCTGCAAAGCTAGTGGCTTAAAACAGCATCCATTCTATTAAATCTCCCTATTCAGTAGGTCAGGTATGCAGGCAGGGCTCAGCTGGGTGATTCTTCTGTTTCTTGTGTCTACAGAGGTCACTGGGAGGTTCTCTATGGTGCTGCCGTGGGGATGGCTGACAGGCTGGGCTCAGTGGGGGCTGTAGATGGGGGTACCCATAAATGGTCTCTCCAGCATTGTGGCTTCAGGGTATAGGATTTCTCACATGGCAGCTCAGGCTTCCGGAAACGGTGTCCCAAGAAGCTATGTATGACCTAGCTTTGCGAGTCCCAGAACATGTTCATAAGTGAGTCATGAAGACCAGCCAGCCCAGATTCAGGAAAAAGGGAAATCAATTCTGCCTGTAGTGGAGGAGTCCCAAAGAATTTGCAGCCTCATCCCCAAACCCCATACTCTGGGAACTCATAGCTAAAACAACAGTAAATGTCCTCAGCCACTTACAGAGCCAACAGAATGTCCTCTACAAACCTCTCTGTGGCCCCTGCTCTAGTAGCTCAGGGTAAAATTTTACCCTCTTGGATGACAAGAGGTCTCCTTTTGCTCATAAAGGCCAGCGGAGGAGGGAAAACAACCTGGGTGTCTAGGATCATGTCTATCCACCACCTCATCAACCAAACAGCTCTGAAAACAGGATCAGGAAACAGCTCTGGAAGCTACAGAGAGATCAACTTGGTTCTCTACCACACTAATGGTAGTCATTAGCCACAAATAGCATTTAAATTTAAATCAATTAAAAGTTAATAAAAATCCAATTTCTCAGCCACATGAGCCACATCTCAAATGTTGAAGAGCCTCATGTGGCTAGTGGCTACTATACAGAGCAGAGCAGATTATAGAACATTTCCATCATTGCAGATAGTTCTATGGGCCTGCCCTGCCTTGGACAGTTGCTGAGTTCCTGCCGTGTCCCTGGAACCACAGGGATGGGTCCAAGAGCCCAGAGACCTATCAGCCCCAGTCCCTATTCTCAAGGTGCTGGCAGCTTGTTGGGATAGGCATGCAATTAAACAAGTTATTACATTGTCACTGGAGTTGCCCAGGTGCCAGCAAGAATGTAAATGAGTGAAATGGACCAGAGTAACGCAACAGGGACAGGGGGGACCATGGCAAATTGGAGAGCACATGATCCAGCTAAGCTGGGGCAGCTGGTACTCAGCCTCAATTACTTGGTGCCACACAGGAAGCAGGCTCTTTCTGGCTAGAACTGATTGTTCAAGAAAACTGTTGGTTTTCTTTGTCAGGTAGATTGCCTCATATCACAAAATAGCTGCCACCGATCCAAATATCACATCCTCACATGCTGGTGCCCAAAGCAAAAATGGAGGATGGAGGACTTCCTCCTCAGGTAGCTTTTGTCCTTTTTTTTTTTTTTTTTTAGAGACAGGGTCTTACTCTGTCACCCAGGCCGGAGTGCACTGGCACAGTCAGGGCTCACTGTAGGCTCTAACTCCCGGGCTCAAGCAGTCCTCCCACCTCAGTCTCCAGAGTAGCCGGGCCTACAGGCACCTGCCGCCACACCTGGCTAATTTTTAGAAACTATTTTCTACAGATTCTCACTATGCTTCCCAAGCTGGTTTCAAACTCCTGGCCTCAAATGATCCTCCTGCCCTGGCCTCCCAAAGTGCTGGGATTACTGGTATGCGCCACCATGACTGGCCAAGAAGCAAAAGTCTTAGAGTTGTTTTCTTGGTTGCTGGGCTGTGTTTCTTAGCTTCAGACACTTCCGAGAGACTGGCCTTGGGTCACATCTTTGGAGGGGCAGATAAGATTCACGGCCAGAACTTCTTCACCTTGGGCCAGCCAGACTTCTCCCCGCAGCAGCCACTGGTTCTTGAGGAAGGAAGACGTGCAGTGTGGTAGAGCGGGAAGGGCTTGGTGTGAACCAGGTGAATTAGGTCCTGGTCCCAGCTGCAGCCCTGTGTCATTTTTATTTTATTTATTTTTGAGACAGGATCTCGCTCTGTCACCCAGACTGGAGTACAATGGCAGGATCATAGCTCCTGCAGCTTCAGTCTCCTAGGCTCAAGCCATCCAGCTGCCTCAGCCTCCTGAGCAGGTGGGATTATAGGTGTAAGCCACCGTGCACGGTCCTGTGTCATTTTAAATGAGACTTTCCTTTTCTAAGCTCCGGTATCTTCATCCGCAAAAGACGAGGGTGGAATAGATTATTTATAAAGTCCCTTTCTGCTGAGGACTCTATGCTGCTAAGTCCCTTCTGGCTGAGTTCTGCAGGTAATTCCCAAGTCCCAAGCACTCTTTGTGCTTTGCTAGGGTTTCTCACTCTGAATCAAGTTCCTCACATACAGCCTCTCTAACTGGTCCCTTCCGCAGTCCAGGTTCCGCCCAGCCGAACTTCTGTGCCAAAACTGGTTGCCTATAATTTGCTGAAGGCACTATAGCTTGTGCCCTGTTATTCCTGTTACTGTATGAACAAATTCACACGATGACGTGTTGTGGATTAGAGTAACTATGGAAGGCGAGTGCAGGTTGGGGCCATACAGACCATTGGTCTAGGTCTAAAGTATGACACCTCCACACACCCTCACCCACCAATCCATTACAGCAATCACAGCCACAGTGCAGGAACAGACCCAGGCACTCCACAGAATGGTGATGTTGCTCATGGTTTCTTGGCAAGAGATGCTCTCCTGGAGGGCTGGGACCTTGAATTAGTCACCTATATATTCCTAGCCCTTAGCAAAGTGGCACATGATAACAACTGGTACTTAATAAATACAGGTGGTTGAGTAAGTGAATGAAAAAATACCCACGGAGGTAGATCATCTCGGTCATGACTTCATAGTGGCCTCAGTCTTCACCTCCTTTCTGATCTTGGCTTTGGATCCAGAACAGGAAGTGCCCCATGGTGGTGCTGACTTGACTCCCTCCCGGAAAAATGTGACAAATCATGTATTCCCTCATTTATTTTTTGTAAGTCAACATCCAAAAGCTTATATTGAAAGTTTAACGATGTAGTTAATATATAGATATACTTTTCGATTGTTATAAATATTTAAATTTTACAGTAAAATTATTCAGTCACGTTTACATCATATATCCAACGGTAAATAGTTGCCATAAATATTTGATACACAACATCTCACGTTAAAAAAATTATAAAAAAAAAAAATTCATGGCCAGAAAGTGGACAGCTGCCAGGCCCCAGGGGGATGGTGAAACCATCAGAACCCTAGACCACACCCAGCCCAGACCAGCAAGAGCCAACTGTGGGCACCTCTTCCCAAGTCCCTATTCAGTGACTTTGCAGGGGCAGTTTGATATTGATGAGATGGGGGTGTTTACACCAGGGAGTTGGCAAAAGCCATGAATCAGGATGCTTCCTGGGAGAGCAGGGAACCTTTACGAGCACATCTGTCTACACCTGTCTTCCAGACAGGGGACACCTGTTTCTTCTCATCTCTGCCTTTCGCACAATGGGATCTCTCTCTCCTCCTCTCTGAGTCAGCTTCAAGTGACTGTTTTTATATTCGGCGTCCATATCCATATCCACATGGCTTCTAGCCCAGTACTGCAGGAGGAATCTGATTGGACCAGCCGGCTTCCAGCTTAACCCACTGCAGCCGGGGCAGGGTCACATGGCAGGCAGGTGGCTCCCCAGACCTGTGAGTTCAGCTGGGTTGCAGGAACTGGCCATCCTCCAGAAAGAGGTCACCAGCAGGGGGGCACACCAGGGACATCCACTCCCAAGAGCCCACCAGGCCTACCCGCTCTGTGATCCCGGCTTTTCTCAAGGCCCGTTTCATCCCCCCAGGCCTTCACCGACCGGTATGCCGAGGAGGAAAACAAAATCAACTTTGAGAAACACCAGAGGGCTCACAGAGACCTTTAGGCAGGTTGGAGACGCAATTCGGAGACAGAGGAGGGGCCAAGAGGACTTGCGGACGGTTCCCTGGGCAACACTTCCTCCGGTCATACCTAACTCTTCTCCCGATCCAAGGATTTCATTGAATTTGTATGCATTAAAAATAATTGGCCAGGCATGGTGGCTCACACCTCTAATCCCAGCACTTTGGGAGGCCGAGGCAGGTGAATCACCTGAGGTCCAGGGTTCGAGACCAGCCTGGCAAACATGGTGAAATCCTGCCTCTACTAAACATACAAACATTAGCCTGGTATGGTGGCGCATGCCTGTAATCCCAGCTATTCAGGAGGCTGAGGCAGGAGAATCGCTTCAACCCTGGAGGCAGAAGTTGCCGTGAGCCGAGATTGCACCACTGCACTCCCAACTGAGTAACGAGCAAACCTTCATCTCACAAAAAAAGAATAATAATAATCAGAAACTGAAAGCAGAGCTCACTTTTGCTCATGACCAGCTCATGGGGACCTCTGGGGAGCTGGGTCTAGTGGTGCTTCACCTTAGAGGTCAGAGGGCCTCCCCTCCCCACGGGCCTGGGTCCTTTGCCATTGGCAGCTCCCCTCTCGCCCCAGCACCTGGCCTGGCCTCTTGTTATCTGATCTGTGTTTATGAGTCAGAGCAGCAACCCCAGGGCTGGGGCAGCCACAGCCCTGAGCAGGCAGCTGCCCATGTTCCCATTGATCTCCCTTCACATCTCATTACCGTCACTGCCTTGCACATGCCTCTGAGTGCCTGCTTTGGGGGAGCGGAGTAGGGATTGCAGCTCCTTTTGCTTGAGGCCTCTGGGTCTTCTAACCTTGAAGGTAACCTCCAAACTAGGCCAAGAGAACTGTTTCCTCCAACAGACGAGGGTACCTACTGTGCGCCCAGCCCATTTACAACTGGTATTTCCAAACCCAGCACGGTCGTGCTCCCCTGGTGACCATCACTGCCACTTTACAGATGGGGAAACTGAAGCTCAGAGGGGTCTCATATCTGGGAACAGAGCTGAGATTTGAAGACGGAAACTCCAGCTGGGCACAGTGGCTCACACCTGTCATTCCAGCACTTTGGGAGGCTGGGGTAGGAGGATCACTTGAGGCCAGGATTTCAAGACCAGCCTGGGCAACATAGTAAGACCCTGTCTCGGGAGTGGAGCATCACACACTGGGGTCTGTTGTGGGGGACTAGGGGAGGGACAGCGGGGTGTAGGGAGTTGGGGAGGGATAACATGGGGAGAAATGCCAGATATAGGTGACGGGGATGGAGGCAGCAAACCACATTGCCACGTATGTACCTATGCAACAATCCTGCATGTTCTTCACATGTACCCCAGAAACTAAAGTGCAATAAAATATATGTGTGTGTGTATACACACACACACACACACACACACACACACACATATATCTATATATAAAAGACCCTGTCTCTACAAAAAGAAAAATTAGCCAGTGTGGTGATACACATCTGTAGTCCCTGTTACTCAGGAGGCTGAGGTGAGGGGATCACTTGAGCACAGGAGTTCAAGGCTGCAGTGAGCCATGATGGTACAATCCAGCCTGAGTGACAGAGGGAGATACTGTCCCTAAAAATAATAATAATTATAATAATGAACAGGGGAACTTTCGAGGGCTTCTCACGGCCACCTCGGGGCTTACTTGGTACAGGCGTCACTAGGGTATTCATCAGGTCAAGGTCAGACAAAATTCAGGAAGACTGGAGTGCCCAGGGGCTCAAGAGGCAGTGATGAAGGCTGAGACGGGTGGGGGCCTCAGGCAGATACCTGAGGTTGGGAGTTTGAGACCAGCCTGGCCAACATAGTGAAACTGCATCTCTACTAAAAATACAAAAATTAGCCCAGTGTGGTGGCGTGCGCCTGTAGTCCCAGGTACTCGGGAGGCTGAGGCGAGAGAATCACTTGAACCCAGGAGGCAGAGATTACAGTGAGCCAAAATCGTGCCACTATACTCCAGCCTGGGTGACGGAGTAAGACTCTGTCTCAAAAAAAAAATTTTATTTAAAAAAAGAGTTTAAATTAAAAAAAAAAAAAAAAAAATGAAGGTTGGGCTTAGTGGCTCACGCCTGTAATCCCAACACTTTGGGAGGCTAAGGAGGGCAGATCATGAGGTCAGGAATTCAAGACCAGCCTGGCCAATATGGTAAAACCCCATCTCTCCTAAAAATACAAAAATTAGCTGGGTATGGTGGCACGCACCTGTAGTCCCAGCTACTCAGGAGGCTGAGGCAGAAGAATCACTTGAACCCAGGAGGTGGAAGTTGCAGTGAGCCGAGATTGGGCCACTGCACTCCAGCCTGGGCAACAGGGGGAGACTCTGTCTCAAAAAAAAATAAGAATGAGACGGGTGGACCACCAATACTGGGACATAGGCAGGGGCTTGGCTCAAAGCCCCAGTGCCTCTTCCCTGCAGACCCAGGTATGGAGAGGTTGGTCCTGGTTAAGGGTCCCTAGCATGGGACACTTCCTGCATCGCCCCTGGGGTCAACAAGACCCCTGGTGCCAACAAGGCCCTCTGCCCACAGGAGCACCCCAGCCTGGATGCCTGAACTCCCTGGCCTCATCCTTCCCCAGCAGCTGAACAACAAGACAGCCAGGGCCCTCGGCAGGAAGCTGGGGCTCATGGTGTGGGCAGGAGCTGCAGCTGCATCTGGGAGCGGGTGGGTGAGGAGGGGGCGTGGGGGAGAGACAGGAGAGAGGATTGGGGGCTCTCTGGTTTGTTTGGCTACTAAAATTAGCTGTTTGTGAACAGGGGGCCAAAGGCTCACACCCTCTCCTCTCAGCACGGTCTGCTTTGAAACCCCAGGTGCCTGGCTAAAAATTGTATTGAAAGTTTCCACACGGCTTGGGGTGACTGGAAATGAGTCTCTGATACAGGAATGTCTGTCTTTCTTATCACATGTCACATTCGGTTCTGATCTTGTTTTGACTGACGCTGCGTGCCTCCCCTAGCTCGTCTGATGGGTGGGATACGAATGTAGGTACGAGGCTGTAAAATTGCATTTGCTTCTGTGTGTGTGTGAGACAGAGAGAAAGAGGAGGTGGGGAGGAGGGAGGGAGGAAGGGATGGAGAAGGGAAGAAGAAGGAGACACAGAGAGAAAGGAAGGAGGAAGGAAGAGAGAGAAGATGAGGAGGCAGGGAGGGGAGAGAGAGGGAGAGACAGAAACAGGAAGAGGGGAAAGAGAACAGAGAGAAAAAGAGAAACAGAAACACTCACACAGAGGCTTTGAGACCCACTAGCTGCTTGGCTATTACCAGCCCAGGCCCAGCACGGAATGGACATTAGGTGTCTTGTTCTTTTCTTTTTTTTTTTTTTTTTTTTTAGACAAGGTCTTGCTCTATCACCCAGGCTGGTGACATCACAGCTTACTACAAGCTCGACCTCCTGGGCTCAGTCTCCTGCCTCACCCTCCTGAGTAGCTGGAACCACACACATCCACCACCATACTCCACTAATTTTCTCTTTTCTTTTCTTCTTCTTTCTTTCTTTCTTTCTTTTTTTTTTTTAAGAAATAGGGTCTCACTATGTTGCCCAAGCTGGTCTCAAACTCCTGGGCTCAAGCAGTCCTCCACCTCAGGCTCCCAAAGTGCTGGGATGACAGGCATGAGCCACTGCGCCTGGCCTGGGGTCTTGGTGGCAGAATAATCGGTCCCCCAGCTATGCTGTCTGTCCTGTGTCATTTCACAGGGAGGAGTCCTAGGGTGTCTATGGGCTGGGAGATCCCTGTGATGTGGGATGACATGGAGCCCCAGGAATGGAAATGGGCACATCTGAGCTCTGAGACAGCTTCCTGTAACCCCAGGGAGGTACCATGAGACTAGAAAGCCTCGGTGATGAGTCACGCAAAGTCGCTGTGAGGACCCAGTGAGGCCATGCCAGGGGACCCCCACCTAGGCCCCTCCAGCCAGCCTGTTAAATGACTAGCCTAGTAAAGACAGGTCCCTTTGGCTTCTCCGCTCAGATTTCCCCAAAGTCAGTGTCCAAATTCAAACAAACCAGCTGGGCGCAGTGACTCACACCTATAATCCCAGCAGTTTGGGAGGCCAAGGTGGGCAGATCAACTGAGGTTGGGAGTTTGAGACCAGCTTGGCCAATATGGCCAAACCCCATGTCTACTAAAAATACAAAAAAAAAAAAAGCAGGGTGTGGTGGTGGGCACCTGTAATCCCAGCTACTTGGAGAGGCTGAGGCAGGAGAATCGCTTGAACCTGGGAGGCGGAGGTCATAGTGAGCCTAGACAGTACCACTGCACTGCACCTGGGCGACAGAGGGAGACTCCATCTCAAAAACCAACAAATCCAACACTTTCTCCCTGGAAAGAGGAAGCCTGTTCCTGTTCCCCGTTGGCCAATGGCATCCCCACCCGCTGGTCACTCAGGCTAGAAGCCCAAGCCTCAGCCCCGGTTCCCAGCTGAACCCCAACAGACACCTCAAATCCCCTACTTCTCTCCAGCCCCACCCTCTGCCCCATCTGAACCATGAACCCCCTGAACCTCTGAAAGCCCAGAAACCCCCTTCTCAAAACAACATTTTCAAATGCATAAAATCAAACACAGGATTACAAAGGAAGCCAAAATATTTTGCCTTTCTTATCAAAATATTTAAAGAGCAAATGGGTAATCCGGTAATTTGCGTGCTTTTTTGTGAATGCATTAAATCACGGGATTGAGTAACAAGCTCCGGCGGCGGAGCCAACAGTTTCATTATTTCGGAGTCCTGCTGGGCAAGCGCGGTGCTTCGAGCTTCCTGAGGCACCAGCCGCGGGATAGGAAGACCCCGCGTTTCTACCGGTGAACCTGTCCCAGCGCGTGTCGTGCCCCTGCCGTTTTTGGTTTTTTGGTTGTTTTTTTCCTTCCATTCATTCATAATGCAATGAAATGCTCACTTTCGATTAGGGAGTAGGGAAAATAAAGATGTCATTTTTTTTTTCCATTCAGCATTCACAGATTCTCTGAATTGTCTATCCATGGATTCGATGAACATCCTGATGACGAACATCCTGATGAAGGGATCTTTCTAGAACACAAATTGAAATGTCACTCTGATCATTGAGACCTTCCCATTGGAAGCTACTTTTTTTCTTGTTGTTGTTGAGACGGATTCTTGCTCTGTCACCCAGGCTGGAGTGCACTGGCGCCATCTCAGCTCACTGCAACCTCTGCCTCCCAGGTTCAAGCGACTCCCATGCCTCAGCTGCCTGAGTAGCTGGAATTACAGGCTACCACCACCATGCCCGGCGAATTGTTTTATTTTTTTTGGTAGAGATGGGGTTTCACCATGTTGGCCAGGCTGGTGGTCTCGAACTACTGACCTCAAGTGATCTGCCCACCTCAGCCTCCCAAAGTGCTGGGATTACAGGCGTGAGCCACTGCGCCCAGCCTGGAATTACTATTTATTTATTTATTTATTTATTTATTTATTTAGTAGAGAGGAGTTCTCGCTATGTTGCCCAGGCTAGTCTTGAGCTCCTAAGCTCGGGTAACCCTCCTACCTGGGCTTCCCAAAGTGCTGGGATAAGAGGCGACAGCCGTAGCACCCTATCCCCTGCTGTTGGAAATAAATGAGAACAATTTGCCTGCCTACATGGCCTGGCCCCTTCCAGAACCTTCTTCCTCCTATTGGCTACATTCAGCCACACTGCCTCCCTGTTGGTCCCCAAAACTCTTTCTGTGCAAGGCCTTTATGGTGGCATTCCCTCTGCTGCCCCTTCCCTTGCACACCCCCTTCTCAGCCCCTCTCCCGCTTCCCTTCCCTCTTCCCCTGGTGGGAGCTCAGGCCCACCACGGCCTGTGCATTTTCTCCCTTCTCTGCTGTTGCATGGTTTTCTTGGACTGACTGGTCTACATCCCCCTGAGAGATGTGCTCAAGTCCCCAGTGCCTGCTACTCTAGCCTTATCTGGAAACACGGTCTTTGCTGACGTGATCAGGTTAAGATGAGGTCATTCAGAATTCGGGTGGGCCCCAAATCCAGTGATGGTGTCTACATGAGAGAAAGGGGAGGGAGTGGGGTACAGTGGCTCACTCCTGTAATCCCAGCACTTTGGGAGGCCAAGACAGGAGGATAGATTGAGGCCAAGAGTTCAAGACCAGCCTGGGCAACACAGCAAGACCCCGTCTCTATAAAAAATACAAAAATTAGCTAGGCGTGGTGGTGCCCACCTGTGGTCCCAGTTACTCAGGAGGCTGAGGCAGGAGGATTACTTAAGGCCAGGAGTTGGAGGGGTCAGTGAGCTGTTATCACATCACTGCACTCCAACCTGGGCAATGGAGCAAGACCCTGTCTCAAAAAAAAAAAAAAAAAAAAAAAAAAAACAGAGGAGGGAGATTTGGATACAGAGACACAGAGAAGACCAGAGGACTAAAGAGCGAGGTAGAGGCTGGAGTGATGCAGCCAGGAGCCACCAGAGGCTAGAAGAGGCAGGAAGGACCCTCCCTGGAGCCTTTGTAGGGAATGAGGGCCAGCAGACACCTTGCCCTCAGCCTCCTGGCTTCCAAAACTGTGAGGAAATACACATCAGTTGTTTAAGCCACATGGTTTCCAGTGATTGCTTATGGCAGTCACGGGGAACTCCTACCAGAATGTAAACGGCAGAGAGCAGGGGCCCTGTCTTCCTGGGAACTGCTATACACAGGCCTGGTACCCAGTTGGTGCCTAATAAGCATTGTTGAAAGAATGAATGTGTTCTCAAAACTGCAAACCTGTGTCCAGGCATGAAGCATTGTTTTTCTCCTCCTGGGCCTCAGTGCTGACCACCGCCAGCCACTCTGTGTCTTAGCGGCTCCCCACTCCGTCAGAACCCCCTCCTGAATCTCTTGCATCCCCAGAACCTGGAGGGTGTAGGAAGTGCTTGACCAAAGAATGTTGCGGATACAGGGTCCTGGATGGCAGACAATGAGGCCAGAAAGCCCAGCCCTGCCTCCACCATAGACAATAGGATCAGGGTCTAGTGTGGGAAAAGCCAGGAGCAGCCAGGACCCAACATGGACATGCTCTGGATACGAGGCTTGGTGACAGCTGAGGGTTCCGTGGCAGCGTCCCCTCCAGCTATCTCATAGGCAGCCCTGACCTTGAGAATGGCCAGATACAGGCTGCTCCAGAGCTCAGAGTAGTGAGGAACAAGGACCCTCAAACAAAACTGGAGCCTGGGCAGTCTGGCCCAGAAGTCATCTCCAAACCAAGCCCATCTGGAGAAAGTATTTGCAAGCTATATATCTGACAAAGGACTAATATTCAGGATCTATAAGGAACTTAACAAGAAAAATAACAAGGCCAGGTACGGTGGCTCACACCTGTCATCCCAGCACTTTGGGAGGCCAAGAAGGTGGACTGTTCGAGACCAGGAGTTCGAGACCAGCCTGGCCAACATGGCGAAAACTGTCTTTACTAAAAATACAAAAATTAGCCAGGCGTGGTGGCGGGCACCTGTAGTCTCAGCTACTCGGGAAGCTGAGGCAGGAGAGTCACTTGAACCCAGGAGGCAGAGGTTGCAGTGAGCCAAGATCACACTACTACACTCCAGCCTGGGTCACAGAGTGAGACTCTGTCTCGAAAAAAACAAAAAAGCAACTCCCTTCAAAAGTGAGCAAAGGAAATGAACAGACACTTCTCCAGAGAAGACATACAAGCGGCCAACAAACATGAGAAAATGCTCAACGTCACTAATCATCAGAGAAATGTGAATCAAAACTGCAGTGAGGTAGCGTCTGACACCGGTCAGATTGGCCGTTACTAAAAAGTTAAAATGAAGTTGCAGGCAAGGCTTCGGAGAAAAAGGAACACTTATACATGGCTGGGGGAGGCGGGGATGTAAATTAGTTCAGCCCCCTCAGTGGAAAACAGTTTGGGGATTTCTCAAGGAACTAAAAATAGATCAGCCGGACACAGTGGATCAGACCTGTAATCCCAGCATTTTGGGAGGCCGAGGCAGGAGGTCAGGACTTGGAGACCAGCCTGGCCAACATGGTAAAACCCATCTCTACTAAAAATACAAAAAATAAAAATAGATCTATAATTCAACACAGCAGTCCCACTATTGGGTGTCTGTGCCAAAGGGAAAAGAAATCGTTCAATCAAAAAAAAAAAAAAACACCTGCGATTGTATGTTTATTGCAGCACTATTCACAATAGCTAAGACATGGAGTCAGCCTAAGCTCCCGTCAATAGTGGATTGGATAAAGAAAACTTGGTGCATATACACCATGGAATACTATGCAGCCATGAAAACAAATGAAATCGTGTCCTTTGCAGCAGCTTGAATGCAGCTGGAGGTCTTTATCCTAAGTGAATTAATGCAAAAACAGAAAAGCAAATACTTCATGTTCTCACTCATAAGCGGGAGCTCAACAGTGGGTACACACAGACACAAACGGAAACAATAGATACTGGGATTCCAGAGGCAAGGAGGAAGGGAGTGGGGGAAGGGTTGAAAAACTACCTATTAGGTACAATGTTCACTGTGTGGTGGGTTCAGTAGGACCCCAAACCTCAGCATCATACAACATACCCAAGTCACAAACCTGGACATAGGCCCCCTGGATCTAAAAATTTTTTTTTTCAAATGGGTCTCCCTCTGTCACCCAGGCTGGAGGGCAATGATGCGATCTCGGCTCAGTGTAACCTTCGCCTCACGGGTTCAAGCAATTCTTCTGCCTCAGCCTTCCAAGTAGCTGGGATTACAGGTGTGCACCACCACACCCAGCTAATTTTTTGTATTTTTATTAGAGACGGGATTTCACCATGTTGGCCAGGCTAGTGTTAAACTCCTGACCTCAGGTGATCCGCCCGCCTCGGCCTCCCAAAGTGCTAGGATTACAGGCATGAGCCACCACACCCAGCCTAAATTTTTTTTTCAGATGAGTCTCCCTCTGTCACCCAGGCTGGAGTACAGTGGTGAGATCTCGGCTCATTGCAACCTCTGCCTCACGGGTTCAAGTGATTCTGCTGCCTCAGCCTCCCAAGTAGCTGGGATTACAGATGTGCACCACCATGTCTGGCTAATTTTTTTGTATTTTTAGTAGAGATGGGGTTTCACCATATTGGTCAGGCTGGTCTCGAACTTCTGACCTTAGGCGATCTGCCTGCCTCAGCCTCCCAAAGTGCTGGGATTACAGGCATGAGCCACTTCACCTGGCCTAAAATAACTTTTAAAAGTTAAAATTTAAAAGCCCATCTTTTCCTATCCTTGGAGACCCTGACAGTAAAAAATAACTGCACAGACACGCACATTTGCCATTGGCCGTGAGAAGAACAAAGGAAGCTACATTGTAGACAGGAGCCAACTGAAGTCACTGCTGTTGGTCCTGGCTCCCCATGAGCAAAGCTTAGGGGTATAGGGTGGGGTCCCTTTGCTGTGATTGTCCCTGCCAGGGCTGAACAGCAGACCCCACACAGGGGAGGGGGCAGCAGCCCAGCCATGGCTGGGATACCAGTGGGGCTCCTGACCTAGCAGAAAGAGACCCTGGCAGGCCCAATTCCCTGCTGCAATTCGGGTCACCATTGGAGAACCTGGGACAGCTAGGATCCAAAGACATCACCATCAGCAATGTGATTTGTCACCCTCTACCCCTATGCAGCTCTTAGTGGTGCAGAGAGAAGTTAGAAGAGGGGTTTGGAGTCCGGATGCAGTGGTTCACACCTATCATCCCAGCACTTTGGAAGGCTGAGGTGGGCAGATCACTTGAGGTCAGGAGTTCAAGACCAGCCTGGCCAACATGGTGAAACCCCGTCTCTACTAAAAATACAAAAATCAACTGGGTGAGGCGGCACGTGCCTGTGATTAGCTGGGTGTGGTGGTGCTCACCTGCAGTCCCAGCTACTCAGGAGGCTGAGGCATGAGAATCGCTTGAACCCAGGAGGCAGAGGTTGCAGCGAGCTGACATCACGCCACTGCACTCCAGCCTGGGCGACAGAGTAAGACTCTGTCTCAAAAAAAAAAAAAGAAGACAGAGTTGAGACAGAGGTGAACATGATACCACAAACCTACAGCAGGGGCCAGCCAGTGTGGCTTATTGATCCGGGAGGCAACATCTCGGTTATTCTGGCACTGTTCTGTTCATATTTTATTATTATTGTTATCAGCCTCCAGGATTTATGGGTGTTGTCGACTTGAGTTACCATCAAGGGCTATATTTTTCTAGAGATTTGCTTTTCTTTTTCTTTCTTCCCCCCCTCTTTTTATTTTTTGAGACGGAGTTTCGCTCCTGTTACCCAGGCTGGAGTGCAATGGCACGATCTCGGCTCACCGCAACCTCCGCCTCCTGGGTTCAAGCAATTCTCCTGCCTCAGCCTCTCGAGTAGCTGGGACCACAGGCACGTGCCACCATGCCCAGCTAATTTTTGTATTTTTAGTAGAGACGGGGTTTCACCATTTTGCATCTGTGTGAGTGCGTTCATCCATTTCAACCAGTGGATTTCTGCTGGGAAGACTTCTAGCACCCTCTAGTGGTGGGAAGGACTCCACTGTCTCTCTGTGTGAGCGCGTGTATGTTCGTTTCTGTGTGCGTGTGTGATACATGTGGAGAGGTGTACACACGTATGTGTGCACATGCACATGTCTGTGCACAGTGGGGTGGGGGGTGTCAGGCCCATGGTAAGGCACACATGGGTGCTGGATCCTCACTGTGGTCCCATGCCCTTGCACAGAGACCCCCATCCCTGACTGTCCTCCCCACCCTGGCCCCACTGGTAGCCTTGTTCCCTGCAGGCTGTGACAGCCAGCTGTCCTCCAGCTGTATCCCACCACCCTCTTCACATCCCCCCAGACAGGCCCAAAGCCAGCTGGGCAAACCCAGCCCCGTGGCAGACCCTCCCTCTCATGCCTATTACCCCACCTTTCAGCCAGAGCAACAAGGAGGGGTGACGAGGACCTCCTTTCCCTCACCTATATTTCTGTGATCCTTGGTGACATAAGTCTCCCAGGATTAAGCCGTTCCCTGCTCTGCAGAAAAGGTGCCCCCCCCCCGCCCCACCCATCACCTCACGAGCCATGGCTTCGTGCCCCAGCCTGCTGGAGCAGGGAGGTATTGATTTCCTTTCTGCAAAAGAACAGGGAGTCATGGGGCAGGCTCCTTACACATTCTCCCCTCCCGCCCCATGTGACCCTGGCCCCCTCAGTCCTGGAACCATCCAGCAGGTCCCCAGGCCCTAAAAGTCATTCCAATAAATCCAAGTGTCCTTATCCCTGACTCAAGGCAGCCTTTGTGGAGAAGGAATGTATCGCCAGGGCACCACCACCCACAGTCACTGAATTCCCCCATGAGAGGGACTTCGGAGGGAGGATCCCAGGGTCTGAGCCCAGCTCTGCCACTCACAACCAATGCACATGAGCAAGTGGCTCAGCCCCCTGGGCCACAGGATTTCCAACTACAAAATGGGCACAGATCTATGCAGTTGAAAACCAATACTGCATATGTTATTTATGGTTAGGTACATATGCAATAGCAGTATACATTCCTGCAATGGAAAAATGAACAATCAACTGAGAACGTGGCTCTTCTTCAGGAGGGAGGGAAGGGGAAAGGACTGGGCCAGAGCATGTGGGGAGTGGGGCGTCAGTAACATCTGTCATGGTCTGTTTCTTCATAAGATACCACGAAAGTATCTGCATACTGGGACCGGATGGGGCTGGAAGGCAGGTACCTGGCAGATTCATTCTGCTACTCTTCAGTGTTCTGTATGTTTGAATTATTTTATAAGAAGAAGATACAGCTGAGCTCAGTGGCTCACGCCTGTAATCCCAGCACTTTGGGAGACCAAGACAGGTGGATCACCTGAGGTCAGGAGTTCAAGATAAACCTGGGCAACATGGTGAGACCCCATCTCTACTAAAAATACAAAAATTAGTCAGGCATGGTGGCAGGCACCTATAATACAAGCAACTCGGGAGGCTGAGGCAGGAGAATCGCTCCAGCCTGGAAGTCGGAGGTTACGGTGAGCAGAGATTGAGCGACTGCACTCCAGCCTGGATAACAGAGTAAGACTCTGTCGCCAAAAAATAAAAATTAAAAAATTCTTGCAGAGCATTGAGCTCAGTCTGGTGCTCAGCCAGAGCTTGTTCCACCCCATCCCTGCCACCTGCTGCCAGCACCCCACCTCGCAGCATCTGCCCAGCCCCGACCCCAGCCACAGTCGCCATCAGAACTTAGCTATCCTCCATTCCTCCTCCAGATCTCAGGGCAGCAACCTGGTCAGTTAATCCTCATGAGTGGGTGTGCTTGCACTTCAGGTTTGCACTTTTTTTTTTTTTTTTTTTTGAGACAGGGTCTTTGTTGCCCAGGCTGGTCATAAACTCCTGGGCTCAAGCAATCCTCCCACCTCGGCCTCCCAAAGTGCTGGGATTACAAACCTTTTACAATAATATTATACAAATATATGTATATCCAAATATGCATATACATCATGCATATTTATGTCATAAATATAACATAAGACAGGGCTGGGCGTGGTGGCTCACACCCATAATCCCAGCACTTTGAGAGGTCTGGGTGGGAGAATCGCTTGAGCCCAGAAGTTCAAGACCAGCCTGTGAAACCCCATCTCCACAAAAATACAAAAAGATTAGTGGGGCATGGTGGTGCATGCCTATAGTCTCAGCTACTCAGGAGGCTGACATGGGAGGATCGCTTGAGCCCAGGAGTGGGAGGCTGCAGAGAATTATGATTACACCAGTACATTCCAGCCTGGGCCATGGGGAGAGACCCTGTCTCTAGGAAAAAAAAAAAAAAAAAAAAAGTATAAAATGCACTGGAGACATATTTATTTTTGTGTTATCATCTATGTTTGGCAAGCAGTCCTGACTGCCCATAAATCATAGCTATAAAATTTCCTTTTATAATCTGTTTGTTTAAGGTGGGGTCAGGAATGGCACACTGGTGCCAGTCGGGGCCCTTTGCACGCAGCCAGGGGTCCCAGCGGGCTGAGCCTGACCTGTGCTTGCTCACTGGCCATACGTCCCAGTGCTGGATCGGGCCACCCAGAGGATGGGGCGTCTTTTTCCATGCGCAGAGGCACCGCCTGCTCACTAAAAATCGTAAGGGTAGAGTTTGAAGTCTAGGAAAGAAGAGAGGGATGGCCGGACACCCAGCCTCCTTTCTGAGGACCCAGGAGCAACCTGCGTCTTCCATATCCTCCTCCTTCCAACTCTCCCACTCCCTTGCTGTGTGACCTCAACCAAATGCCTGTCCCTTTCTGGGCCTGGGTAGTCTCTCCACCTGGAAATTGAAAGGTAGAAGCGAAAGATTTCTCGCGGTTCTAAAGGCACCCCCGGCATAGTCAGTCTGGGAGTCTCTCTCCCCCAGTCTCTCTCTTGCGCACACACCCTGCATCTAAACCGATGGATTCACTTGACAGATCCGCCAGCAGAAAACAATTTCCACCAGCAGCCGATGGATTTATGCCTTGCTCATCAGCCGCAGCCTGATCAACCTGTCCTAAGTCACTGAGGGAGGCAGCTGCCTTCCAGCCCCACAGCAAGCCCCGCCACAGTGCACATGGGCAGGGCTGGGAGCAGCACTGTCCGGGAGGCCCCAAGAGCCATGGGCCCCAAATTTGGATGCCAGGGCTTGTGGGTGCTTGTGGGTGGCACAATAAGCACAGCACGGGGTGGGGAGGGGTCCACAGACCCTCAGGAGCCAGAACAACCCCCCACTTTACTAACAAGGGACCTATAGCCCTCGGATGAGACCAGGCGTCCAGGGTCACAGAGGAAGGCACGAGAGGGTCCAGAGGCATGTCCAGGGGCCCTGCTGGGGCCACCACAGTGGGGAAGGCAGAGAACAAGCCCTGGATATTGTTCCCAGTCTCCCAAGCAAGTTGGGGGAGGTCTGCAGCACCCTCCTTGCCTGTCTCCTCAATCCCTCCATTCAGTCACAAGGGAGACCCTGGCCCTCCCAGCCCCTGCACCGGCAGGCACAACCCTTGCATGGGAACCCTGCTCCCAGGATGCCCTCATGCCCTCTCCTCACTGGGCCCTAAGGAGACCACTGTTCTGCCATGGCCACAGGTGTGGTGTCCTGGTAGCCATCACCCCCACCCCCAGCTGGCCCGCAGCCCATTGCACCATGAGCAGGGTCTGAAAAAGCACCACTGCAGAACTGCGGCTCCTGCAAACTTCCTGTCCCCCCTCAGATGCTCTGGGCGAAGGTGTGCTCCTCATCTCCAGCTTGCAGATGCAGAGACTGAGGCTTAGAGATGGGAAGTGGCTTTCCAAGGCGGAAACGTGCAGCTGGGATTGGCAGCCGGGCCAGCCCACCCCTGATCTGTGGCCCCTCTGTGACCACCCAGAGCAGGTGCACGCAGACAGGAGGCAAAGGCCACACAGATGCTCATGGAGCATCACCCGGCACTTGGCAAGCCCTTGAAAGCCCCATGCTATGTGTGGAAATCAGGATCGGGTGCGGTGGCTCGTGCCTATAATCCCAGCACTTTGGGAGGCCAAGGCGGGGGAATCACCTGAGGTTGGGAGTTCAAGACCAGCCTGACCAACACAGAGAAACCCCGTCTCTACTAAAAATATAAAATGAGCTGGGCGTAGTAATGTGCACCTGTGGTCCCAGCTACTTGGGAGGCTGAGGCAGGAGAATCGCTTGAATTCGGGAGGCGGAGGTTGCGGTGAGCCGAGATCATGCCATTGCACTCCAGCCTGGGCGACAGGAGCAAAACTCCATCTCAAAAAAAAAAAAAAATAGAAAAAAGTGGAAATCAGGTGCAGTAGGTTCTCATGTGTCATCTGGGAACCTTGGAGAGATGAAGGAGCTGGGGGCTCCCAATGAACCCCACAAATCATGACGCACCCCCTCTCCCCACCCTCCCTCCCCCAACCTGTCAGATATCCCAGATCCACGAGGAAGAGCCGGGGACTCCCCTTCACTGAGCACCATAGGGGCTTGCACCTGAGCAAGGCAGGAATAACCAGATGACGGCTGCACCCAGACCAGAGCCCACACTGGCAGGACCTTGAAACTCCGGGGTGCACATGCCCCCGTGTGCCCATCCTTCCCTCCTGTAGAACTTGGCTGGAAACCCCTCTTGCAGAAGGAGCCCCCATCCTGAGGCTGAGCCCACCTCTGCTTGGGCACACCCTTGCCCCCCACCTTGGACTGAGATATAAATTAAAATTCAATTTCATTAAAGGCAGTGAGCAATCAATCCCTGGCTGGGGCTAACAATGCCGGGCAGGGGCCTCCGCTTGCTCTCGGGCTGTAATTCACTCGGTCTCCCCCGCTCTTGTTCGCAAACTGCTAGAGCTGCACTTTCCGCCCAAATTTATGGCACTGGCAGTGTCTGGGGCCTGAGTTACAGCTGCAGGTTTGATCGGAGACTGCATTATTCTGCATCTAATCCTCACGCCTTGACAGCCCGGGAAGGGCCTGTTGTTCTCCCGAGCCGGGCATTGTCCTCTGGTTGGCCAGGCTGGGATGTGGAGGCCGGGTTCTGGGCTCATGCCCTGAGCCATCCACACCCAGGCGGGACATTGAAATCAGAGAAGTCAACCCACATCTCACCAGCACTCTCTCTCCTTTGATCCTACAAAAGAGGAAGGGCTGGAATCCATCTCACAGATCAGCAAACTGAGACACAGAGGGGTCATCTCAGGACCCAGCGAGTGACTCTAAGCCTCCGCACCTAGAAATCCTCCCCCAAGGGCTCAGCGATGGTGCCCCAGGTACCCACTGCGGTGTGGCTTGTAATAGCCCAACATCAGAAAAACAGGACAGGCCGGGTGTGGTGGCTCACGCCTGTAATCCCAGCACTTTGGGAGGCCAAGGCAGGCAGATCACTTGAGGTCAGGAGTTCAAGACCAGCCTGGCCAACATGGTGAAACCCTGTCTCCACTTAAAATACAAAAATTAGCTGGGCATGGTGGCAGGCCTCAGCTACTTACTTGGAAGGCTAAGGCAGGAGAATTACTTGAACCTGGGAGGTAGAGATTGTGATGGGCCGAGATCGTGCCACTGCACTCCAGCCTGGACAACAGAGCAAAACTCCGTCTCAATTAAAAAAAAAAAAAAAAAAAAAAAGGCCAGGTGCAGTGGCTCACACCTGTAATCCCAGCACTTTGGGAGGCTGAGGCAGGTGGATCACGAGGTCAGGAGTTCGAGACCATCCTGACCAACATGGTGAAACCCTGTCTCTACTAAAAATACAAAAATTAGCTGGGCATGGTGGTGGGCACCTGTAATCCTAGCTACTCGGGAGGCTGAGGCAAAGAATTGCTTGAACCCAGAAGGCAGAGGTTGTGCTCCAGCCTGAGCAACAGAGATTCTGTCTCAAAAAAAAAAAAAAAAAAAAAAGGACATGGCAACAAAAGCCAAAATAGACAAATGGGACCTAATCAAACTCCACAGCTTCTGCACAGCAAAAGAAACAGTCATTAGAGTGAATCGGCAACCAACAGAATGGAAAAAATTTTTGTAGTCTACCCATCCGACAAAGGGCTGATATCCAGAATCTAC
>PVKV010022366.1:0-35531 GCA_004027835.1 Alouatta palliata
CACACACACACACTTTATACCAGGGCAACAGATTCCTTTTATCTCTAAAGACCGCCAGCTAAAAGTAGGATACAGCTCAAAGTAAGTGGCTACATTACATGTACCCTGTGTTATGTAAATTGCAGTTTAAGCATCCAATTTTAATGCAAATCAACTTCTGAAAAAAAATCTAAAAGCCAAATTTTCCTAACATCTGCTCACAGGCTGAAATGCACATGTAATGATCAAAACTATTCAGCTCACCTTAGAAATACTTTGTGGAAATGGTGGCACAAGGGTCAGGGCATGTGAGTGTGTGAGACAGGGCTTTCACATGGCCACCACAGCCAATCCATCATCAGCTGCTTTTAACTCATGAAAACCAAGATGGGGCAGGGAAGGGCAGGGGCCACGTGCTATTGAGTAGGTAGGTCATGGTCACCCTGGCCAGAGCCTGTCCCAATCATCTCATGCATCTTTGTGCTGTGAAATAAAGTCAACACAACGTATGCAAACATATCTAGAACTCACAGAAATTCTACTACTTAGAAAGGAACGATGTCTCTACCAGCTGCTATTATTCTTGTGTTTAAAGGGAACCCTTAAACATGTCTCTCTAGAGCTCCATTTAATGCAATGAAACTTATTTTAAATGGAGCCGCATATATATTGCTCTTCCCGTCTTGAACCCCCTTCCCACATTTAGTGAGCAGTTCCTCCCATTACTGGCTCAAGAATGAGAAATTAGATGAATGATCTTGCCTTTAAAGAACCCCAAGTTTGGTAGAAGGCTGGGGGCAAGCACAGATGAAAAAAGAGACAAATGCATATAAGGGCTCAGTACGTTGAAGGAGAAGAGAACCGGGTGCTGAGGGGAGCAGAGTGAGGGAGAGGGCTGGCCAGAGAGAGCAGAGAGAGGGAAGGAAAGGCTTCCTGGTTGTAGAGAAGGCGGCCCCAGAGCTGAGTCTTGCAGAGCAGTGGGGGGAAAAGGGAAGCTAGGTCCTAATAGTGGGTTGGGCTCACTCTGGGAAGGGTGGGAGGTTCTGATAGTAGCTCTGGACCTAAGACTGAGGCAGGAGAAGGCTGATGAGGCTGGAGAGGCAGGCAAGGCCATGGGAGGGAGGGATCCAGCTGAGGAGTGTGGGTCTTCACTTAGGACAAGAGGGAGCCCCTGAGAATGCCAGGCCAGGAAGGGGTGGGGAGGTTTGCATTTCAGAACAAGCACTTTGGCAGAAGTATGAGAGCTCAGATTTGATAGTACAGTAGAGATGGAGGACCATGAGGAGAGTATTGGAGCAGATGGAGAGAGGGCGATGGATGTGCGTGATGCTGACGGAGGGCAGCTGATCTGTAGGACTTGGTGACTTGGGGGTAGAAGGCCCCTCCTGCCACACTCTGTAGCCAGGACTCCTTTCTTCACCTCTTAGTGCCATCTCCCCTTTGCAGCTGGGGCATCACTCACACAACCCATCCAAATCCCTCATCTTCACAGGGTAGCCTCTTTCAAATTCCTCCTTCATGTGCTCAGGTGACTTGTTATCCCTGCCTGCAGATGTGACACTGTCCACGTGATACAGCCATCCCTGGAAAAGCGCTGCATTTTCTGGCATATAAAATGCCAAAAAAATAAATAAAATAAAATAAATCCAGAAATGGCTTTCAAAGTGCTGTTAGCTGGCTACAACATAATCGAATGTTGGGGTGGGGAAAATGAAGACTTTCCTGTGATAGCTGTTGGCAGTGCTTTTTTTTGTGGTTTAAAAATTTTGTGATGGATTGTAAATGTCTCTCCCACACCTCCCAGCACCTTTCCAACTTTTCTATTCCAATCAGCCCGTGTTGATGCCGAAAGAGTTGGAAGCCAGCTAGATGAGATTGCGACTTGATCTGGGCGGATGTGTGCTAACACTGCTACAAGGAAAGGTATTGCTGCCAAAACCACAATGGACCGCCTGTGCCGTCCTTGAAATTCAGGCTGCCTGAATCCAAATAGAACTTCCATGTGGAAGAAGAATCAGACTCACTTTGTGCAGTTCAAGAGGGCAGAACAAGCCCTGACAGGCAGAAGATGGGGCAGCTGGGCTTTGACTTAGAAGAATTCTCTAATAGTTCAACAAAAAATGTATCTACAACAGAATATACCAAACTGTGAAATAATGAATGCATCATTAAAAGAAGCATTTGTGCAGAGATTGGGTGGCTGCTGTCTATAAGAAATGCTGTAGAGAGGATTCATCTGATGGCTGAGAGAAAGGCTGGAACAAATCACTAACTGTAAGAAATACCGAGGTCGTCAAAACATAGAAATAGGCTCCGTTCCATAAGAGAGAAATCCCTGCCCCACTGAGAACATCAAAGGTCCATCTGCTCCAAGTTCTCCCGGGCTGGTGCAGGCAGTCCCAGCCTCGAACTCCACACCAACAGTCCCCTATCACATTCCGGAAGGCCTTCGTGGGCTGGGTCCCAGGGAAAGGATTCGATTTTGTGCGAGTGTTGGAGTATTTTCCTGTTTTGTTTGCTGGGCATCCAGTCTGGACCCTGTATGGCGGGAGACTGACTTTTCTGATGCATTTCTCTACACTGCCCAGTTTGGGAGAACAGATGCTGTGGGTCAGGCCAGAAGCCATAAATTTCCAGGAAATAACTCTTAGTGACTGAGGGAGAAAGCCATAAAACACCCTGGAGGCAGAAACAGGAGAAAACAATGGCAGCGGACAACGCATGGATCACTGCTAAATGCCGGGATGTGCCCCATGGATCATTCTCTTGGCCTGTGCCCCTGCTCAGAGAGCCCGCACCAGACATGTGCCACAGTGCTCAGAGAGGGGAGGTGTCCTGACACTTTGGGATGCTTCCCTTTTACTCCACCGTGATGTGTTCATTCAACAAATCGCTACAGAGGGCCTCCTGCCTGGCAGCCACTATGCTAAGCACCAGAGACAGCCAGGAACAAATGGATCCAAACCCCTGCCCTCATGCCACTTCCATTCCAGTGATCTCCTAGGTCTCACCTGCTGGAGGAAACTAACATGTATTATGCCTGCATGCTGCCAAGATTTTACACACTTACTTCAACGGCTTTTAACAACCCCAAGAAGTAGAGTTAATATCCTGAAGTTACACCTTTAATACGCAAGGGAAATGAGGTAGTAAGTATCACTAGCTAGATGGAATGGGTCTTTCTGACTGTGCTGTTTCTCCTGTGGCTGCAAGCCTCAGCTCTACACCACAATGACTGGACCCAATCATCTGTTTGAACAGTTTTGGGTCCTTAACCCAGCCCCCCTCCCTCACTCCTTCCTCTCCCATTATAAGATACGGGTGAAATGTCCCCAGACCCTCCTCATTACTCGAAACTGAGTGCTGCAATCACAGAAGCTGATAGACTTTAATGGATGTTAATGGATGTCACTGTTGTTCCTGTTCCTCATTCTTTCTCCTCAAGCTCCCTCTAACTCCAGGTTTTCAAGTGCATCACTCCTAGTTCAAGCCTGTATCTGACCCCTCAGACTTGGTGCTCCTCCTTTGTCTTCCTGGCTGTTGCATCTTAGCTTTCCCCTAACAGTCTACCAGAGCGTGTTTCCCTGGTCCTCAACATCCATGCAGCCCCATGGAGAGATTCCCTTGTTATCACCACCCTCCAACAACTATTCCTTCAGCACCCTACCGGCTTTCCCCTGAAGGAGTAACTCACCATCTCCCAGGACCTCATCCCAAGCACGTGTGACTCTGACAGCTTGGCACTGGATCCAAAACCACAGGTCCCCACCCTAGCCCCAGGGTACATAGAACAGCATAGGTCAGGATGCAGAGGCAGGGACTCACCAAAGTTCTCCCCACCCCAGATGTCCATGTCCATATCATATTTCCCCAGGTAATCGAACCAAGCTTTGTCGATCACGAAGAGCCCTCCAGCTATGATAGGAGTCCTGTGCATTTGGAAGAAAAAGAGAGGGGATCAGTTCTGGGTGGGGGGTGGAGATTACTCTCAAACTCTTCTGCCCCTTGAGTCTGGAACACCCATTTCCCATCCGGGGAAAGAAAACCTCATTGGGGGAAGAAAACTCTCATTTTCTTCCCATTTCTCTTCCTCTCCAGAAGGGACAATACATTTTCCAGTTACCTAAATTGAGAACAAGCTCCAGGGTTTTTCCCTGTGACTGTAAATCTCCTGACCTTGCAGACAGGCAAATTCACTCATTAGCATACTTCCCATGGGGACACAGAGCTTACTCAGGACCCCAGTTATTCTGATGACCTAGGGAGCTTCCCCCAGCCTCTGCCACAGGCTCTGCACAGCAGGGCTCTCTTGGGAGCTCTGTTATTGGGAGAAAGGACAGTGGGATGCTGACCACACAGAGGAGAGGAGCTGAGGCAGCCCTGGTAGCAACACAACCATTTCCTGAAACTGGGCTCTCTTTTTTCATCCTCTTTATGCCTTTGTTATGGGTTGAATTCCTTCTTAAAAAGATACACTGGGGTCCTAACTCCCAGTATCTTAGAATGTGACTGTAATAGGAGGCAAGGTCTTTACAGAGGTAATCAAGTTAAAATGAGGTAATGAACCCTGTATGACTAGTGTCCTAATAAAAAAGGGAAATTTGGACTCAGAGACACACACACAAAAGGAGGATGTGAATATAGGGAAGAGACGGCCATCCACCGGCCAAGGAGAGAGGCCTAGAATAGCCCTCAGAAGGAACTATTCCTGTGGACACCTTGATCTCAGACCTCTCCTCCAGAACTGCGGGACAATACATTTCTGCTGTTTAAGCAGCCCTGGGTGTGGTATGCTGTTATAGCAACTCTACTAAACTCATATACCCTCATCTTTTTTTTTTTTTTCCCCTTTCTTGGCCCCAGCCCCTAACCTTCTCTGGAGAGATGCCAGAGAAATGCCTGAAAAGGAGCTACCAAGAAGGCAGGAGGGGAGCAGATGCCAAGCTAATCATCAGTGGTTGGTAGCTGGGCAAGCCCTCAGAGACCTGGCTCCCATTCAGTGGATCCAGAGGGTGAAGGGAGTTTTCTTCCATATCCATCAAGTAATTGATGGACAGGTGGTCAGAAGCCCAGGTCTCCAGATGCTGCCACATCTTGCTGTTTCCTGAGAACTGACTTCATCCTGGGAAATAAGTGCTCTCTGATGAAGAGTTATCCCACAAGAAGAGAACCTGTCCTGAGAATGCCACCCCTGGGACAGGTCAGGAAAACCCCATGGGAGCTGCACATCATCACCTCGACCCGTTGCTCTACCCAAGCCCACACCATGTACTGCCCCTGGTGAGGAGCTGATGTGAGCTGTGTGATGCTCAGCGTGGGAGGAAACTCCTCCTCCCTCTCTCTTTAGAAATGAAGGACTTTGTCCCAGGTGCCATCTGGCTGCAATCTGCCTCTTGGTATCTCTCCAAATAAAGAAACCTGGAGGAGCAAAGAGGGGCCATCAGGTAGATGAGACCAAGGTCCTGCCCCACAGTAGAGTTCTCAGAGTCCTCACCACCATCTGGTAGCTTACCATTCATAGTCCCATTCTTAGTTCTCGCAAGCCCTTTTGGTCCTCGGTTTGATTTAAGGCAATGAAACAAAACTGATGAAATATTTACTATGTGGCAGCACCAGAGACACAGAGATGCCCTTGGGTATTCCTGGGCATCCCTAAGTTGCTGGGCTGAGAAATCCAGTGGCCTCTACATCTATCCATGCACTTCTTATCCTCCTGCTGCCCCGCCTGAGGCAGACTTGCTTTAGCTTAAACATTCCAAGAGGCCTGGGACAGGTTTTACTGTCTAGTAGGTAGGACACCAAGGCCATCACTCTTGATGCTGAGACCACAAGCTCCCCTGTGTGGTGACCACTATGCTCTATTCCATCCCAAGCCCTCAGTTGGTCCCCAGGCCCAATGCAAACCCCTAGCCACCGTACGCTGGGGTCACAGAGGGGCCTGGAGGAGAGATCATGTGTCAGGACAAAACCATCCACAGCCTGGCAAAGCTGCCAGAGTTCATGCCACTGTCGTGTTCCTGCATAGAACAGGGCAGCTGTGCTTATTAATACATCTCAGTGGCCTTAATGTTGGCCTCCACTTATAGCAGCGACTGACTCAACCTCCCTGGGCTGAATCCTGTTACCCAAGACCCTGGGACTTTGCTCCTGGTGCTAAAGGACCAACATTCCCCTCGCTAGAAGCCCAATGGGACTACTCAACCAACGTTGGGCTCCAATATTAGCAGGGGCACAAGGACATCATGGCATGTGTGAGGGTGGGCAGCACACCTCAGCACACGCCTCTGCCAGCCCCCATCCCCTTAGTGAGAAGTCCCCAAGAGGATGGAAACCTCCTAAAATAAAGGAAGAAGTGGAGATGGCATGGCAAAGGGCTCCCTTTGTCTGCTCAATGCTTTGACATCTGATATTGAGCACATCTCTACACTCAACAGCACCCAGTGGTGATGGTCCGCCCACCCCTGCATGGACCTTTCCTGCTTACCTGATGGGCTCCGTGGGGTCCAGGCGCCGAGCCTTCTGCTCTGGGGAGAGCTGCTCCCACTGGAAGTGGAGGCTCCAGTCAAACCCTACAACACAGCACCAACCCAGCTGCTTTGGTCTCTCAAAAGCACTTGCTCATTCTGCGCCTTTTCCAGAAAGTCATAATGTACCCGGGTCCTGGAGGGGCAGGTCTCAAAGATGCTGGTCCCTCATATTATGGGTTTCCCTAGGCTGATCAGCAGCATGGCTGCCAAGGCTCCCTTCACAGCTTCCTGCTCTTCCTCTATGCATGACTGCTTCTCTGAGCCTTCTCTGCTGTGTAGGGTTAGAAATGAAGGGTGGAGAATAAAGAGCCTAGGGGTAGGGCCTGAGGGTGATAGGACGGACAGTCATGGAATGTGGCCCTTGGCCCTGAGTCTCAGGAAGGTGTGAGCAGGAGGTTTGTGAGAGGCTTTTAGACTACCTGAGCCACCTAAAATTCATTCTTGCAGTGGGGGCAACAGTGGGCCATGTGTGGAGAGCTGGGGTGGGTCTCCTCAGACATGCTCCCTTCCCTAGGGTTCATACTTCTGTTAACAGAATAATCACATGTCTCTAGGAAAAGGTGGTGCCTGTTGCTGGCATCAGAACCATGCAGGCCCCATGTGGCTGGGAAACTCTTGCTCTCATCATGTTATTGGGCCCTGGGGTAAGCCCTGTCTTAGAGCTGGAGCTCTGGGTACTGGGAGCATCCTGCTCACCCACTAGCCCTTCCTTCCACAGCCCTGGTGGTAAGGGCCAAGCTAAGCTAATTACAGTGCAGGTTGAAGGATGAGCATTCTCGACAAGCCACTAAGAGCTTTTCCTTCACTCTACCCGCTTGAAAGCAATGATTGGGAGTAAACAAAAGTCCTTACTGGGAAGGAGGTGTCAGCCTGACTCACCTCCTCTGAGCTCCGAGGCAGACTCAATGTAGGTGAAGGTGTCCAGGTTAATAATATCAATCACAGGGCATACCACCCGCGTGTAGTCCTGTAAGACAACAGACCTGCACTCAGCTTATGGAGAGGAGCCCAGCTGGGAGTAAGGGAGCTTGGGATGGCCTTGTGAGGGTAGTGCCAGAGATGAGTTCTGTGGCCTTGATGGACCCCTTTCATTGCTGGATCTTAATTTTTCCACCTATAAAATGGGGCACTGGACACTGGGACCTCCCCAGTTCTGATGACTAAAATGCTAAGAAGTTTTCCTTGACCGCTGGGACTCCCCTGCCACAGTAGCCATCTAAGAACAGTGGACATGATGGAGGCTGGCTGGGGAGTACTGCACACCCAGAAAGGGGAAACTGAGAAGAAGGGGCTCCAGAAGTCCTTCACCATTAGTGGGGCTCTAGGAGAAAGAGGACATGGTCAGCTGTTGAAATGGTTTGCACCTCTGTCCCCAGTCAAATCTCATGTCAAACTGTGGTCCCCAGTGTTGAAGGTGGGGCCTCTTGGGAAGTGACTCAATCATGGGGGCAGATTTCTCATGAACAGTTTAGCACCTTCCCCTTGGTGCTGTTCTGGTGATAGTGAGTGAGCTCTTCTTACAAGATATAGTCATTTAAAAGTGTGTGGCACCCCCCCCCCGCCCCTCGCATTTTCTCTGTTGTTCTTGCTCTGGCTATGTGACGAGCCTGCTCACCCTTCACCTTCTGCCATGATTGTAAGTTTCCTGAGGTCTCCCCAGAAGCTGAGCAGATGCCGGCATCATGCTTCCCGTACAGCCTGTGGAACCATGAGCCAATTAAATCTCATTTTTTAAATAAGTTACCCAGCCTTGGGTATTTCTTTATAGCAATGCAAGAATGGACTAATACAGCTGGGAAGGTGACCCCGAGACCGCAGCCCCAAGAAGCAAAACCGTACACCCAGGTGCTTCATTCTAGGCCTGTGGTTCATGGATAAGTTGATGAATAGCATCCCTCAGTGTCCTAATTTTAATTTTCCCCTACAGATGAATAGTCACAAATTTGTACCAGGCCCTGACTTTCCTCTTAGCTTCCAGACACAGATACAATATGCCATTGGCCATCTCCATGTGAATTTCACTCACCTTTCGAAGGTTGGCTTTATTGCCTTCTCCTCAAACATGCTCCCTTCCTTAAGTTCTCCATTTCTGTTAACAGAATCATCACCTGTCTCTCCTCTCTGCAGCACTAAATGAAGAAGCTTCACCAAGCCCATCAACCAGACCAAATCCTGCTTCTAACTCTAAAACTGCTCTTTGAGTTCAGCCTGCCTCTCCTCCATCCCCTTAAGCCTGGAGTACTGCAATGGTCTCCTAAACCCAACCCCACTCTATCTCCTGCTCTTCTCCTTTTATTCTACATATGGCTGCCAAAGTTGTCTTTCCGATTTGCAAATCTGACCCAGCCACTCAGCTGCTAAAACTTTAACTGCCTCTAAGATAAAGTACAAACTCCTTAGCATAGCATCCCAGACCATCAAGAACGGGCCTGTCTCTAGCTTTCTAGCCTCATTACTTGCTACTTCCCTCAGGGCACCCCATCTATAGCACCAAAATCACACAGGAAACATTTTCAAAATACGCAAGCCCAAGTCACCAGGTCCTGGGGCCACTGTATATGTATTTTTTCAAATTTCTCATTTCTGGGTTAGTAGCCCTGTACCTGATGTGCAGTGAGGAAAACTCCCCACATTGCCCAGAGAGGTGTCAATGAGCTGTGAACACAGAAATTTTTGGACAGCTAAATGGGAATCAGGCAGCCCATCAAAACCAGCAGGTCCCTGGGAACCAGGCGGGACTGCTTTTCCAATTCTCTGCAACAACCACCCTTTGGCCAGCACAGGCAGGAACCTCTGTTTCTCCTTGAAGCCGTTTAATTTCCTGGTTCAATCTTTCCCCTAAATGAGGCTGTCTTCTTATTTTAAACTCTAGATTCACTGAGGGCTTGATTTTAGGTTCACAGACTTAATTTGGCCTTCAGCTTCCCACATGTGACTCATTCTGACAGTAACAAGGTGCCTCTGAAAACCAAATGGCCCACATGGAAAGAAATGCTCATTTTCAATGCACTGCTTCTACCTCTGGGATGTCACAGATGGTTCATTCAAAATCAGCACTGCACCTGCCCAGCTGCCGCAGTTCCTCTGGGGCTCCTAGGCCACTGTCATTGTGTGTCTGTGGATATGCCCACAGGATACATCAATACATAATGCAGGCACACACACCACCATCCCACACAAATACCTGGATATGCACACACAAATACATACACAATCGTTCCCTGAATTCTGAAATAACTTCAGAAGTTCAGAGATATCTTCTGTATGTCTGACAAAGTCTTGGTTTTGCCTTTCCTTTGAGCTTTGGGGGTCTCTGCAGCTGTACTAGGTCCTTCTGTGACTCTTTTGCAATAAAGGATTAACTATGCCCAAAGATGTTCAGCCTTGTCCAGCTTCTGGGAGGTAACCTCTAACCCCTTGGAATGTCCTGCCTAGAAGAGCCTGTGTCCTGGGGCCACAGGCTACATCAGATAATCTATGCTAGCAATGTGGTTTATGGTTATGGGCCATGTGGTACCAACTCAACTTGACCTCTGGAAAGGCATGGAGACCATGAGGGTAGTCAGCCATGTCTATTCACTGATCCCCAATAAAAGTTCTGAAAACCGAGGCTTGGGGGAGCTTTCCTCTTTGGTAATATGCCGTGATGTTGCTAGGAGAATTAAGTGGTGTCTGTAGAACCTACCGGGAAAGGAGAAGTGGAAGCTTGTGCCTGGACGCTACCTGTGCACCTTACCCATTGTTGATTTTAATCTACATCCTTTCACTGTAGTTAAGCCATAACCATGATTCTAACAATTTTTCTGAGTTCTCAGTCCTTGTAGCAAATTATTGAACCTGAGGGTGGTCTTAGGGACCCCAAAACTGCAATCCTGTTTTGCTTTGACTTAAAAAAAAACTCTTTCCCCAGTATTTAAAAACTGCAATGGAAAATAAAATGCTGGTTGCTTACTTTGGTCACAGACTTCCCCAGAAGCCATGCATGGGCCCTGCTCCAGGGCTGCAGTGGGCTCTGGTGCACTCCTGCTATAAGCTCTGAGAGTTTCTGTCCTTCTATTACTCATGTCATAGCTCAGTTGTGGCATCTGCTTGGCTGAGAGTCTTGGAGGCCAGACAGGTAGTAAGGGATATTTGGGGCTAAGTATGTGTAAAGCTATGACCTTGAATAAGCCTGCAAGAGGCTTTATAAATGAATCACCAAAGCCAGGACATGACCTCTCTGAGTGCCCTGGAAGGTCAGTACCTGCTCCGCTTTCGTATCCCTCAGCCTCAGCCCAAAGCCTAGTAGGCAGCAGGTGTTTAATCTGCACTGGCTAAAAGAGGGCATCTATTAGCTCCCTCTAAGGACACTGTGTCAGTGCTGCCAGCAAGCAGGTGGGTCAATTACAGCTGAACAAGATGGCTTCTCCTCCTGTAGGCTGGGGGATGGAGGGACTCTCAATTAAAGCACCGAGGTACACTGAGCTCTCTGTGTGCATGCCCCAGCAGGCTGTAGCTTTACAGCAAGGTCCATGCTTAGGCTCAAGCAGGCAGTTGATGGAACCCTGGCAGATCCTGGACCACATTCCCTCCTCTCATCTCCCCCAAGCAAATTCAAGCCCCCTACCCTCCACCCCCACTCTTGGCCAACCGGGAACAACTATAAGAGGCTGAATGCATCAGCCCGTGGCTGTCCATCACCCCCGCCATCAGTCCTCTCGTTTCTCCACTGAGTCATGTAATTAAAACCACATTGTGAATGGGCAGTCAGAAAGCTCCTAGAGACATCCACTCCTGTGATCAACCAGTACTCCCAAGCACCTACTATGGTTTAGGAATTGTGGCAGATACAAAGATGAGTAAGACCTCACAGTCTAGGGAAGGTTAGGATGGGTGAGTAGATGGTTCTGATGTGGGCATAGACATAGAGCCTGGGGGCCTCTCAGCTGACCTGAAGGGAGGGGTGGGGAACACAGGGAGGAGTCCTCAAGGAGGTGACACTGGGGCAAAGACAAGGACACCTGAGTTGGCAGGACTCCTGGGTTCCCATTCCGATTCTGCATCTAGAATATGTGTGACCTTAAGTAACAGCCAGCTCTAGGGACTCTGTTTCTTCATCTACAGAAGAAAGGAAAATTATTATCTGCAAAACTATCCTCTTGCCTCTCTAACTGGGCTTTTGTGAGAAAACGAGAGAGAAAGGCATGTGAGAAGGCTTTGAAGAATATGTAAGCTATGATTTATGTAAATTTACCAAATGCTTTACCAAGATTGAAGTTTCTTAAAATCTTTTTTTCCTACTAAAGAACTATGTGGATAAGGAGGGTGAAAAAAAATAAGCTCATGTTTTTTAAAAAAAACCCAACTTGGTACTTGTTTCAAGTATCATCATGTAATTGAAAGGAAAAGAAGGAAAATTGGGGAGGTTTTCAATGTGGAAAACACCAGCTGAGGACAGCGGATGACAGCTGAAGCCCAGCCTCTTTCTTATCTCTTTCTATTTTTGAAAATCTCAAACTCCAATTACAGCTTAAAATTTCCACTTCCACTCACAGGATCAAATCATGTTCTCTGAGACAAGACACATACAAAGACACGAGGAAATACAGGCTGACGCACGCCCTCACTCCCTGTCCCCAAAAAGCTGGCTAGCCCAGAGGAACTGTTCCAGGCCATTAAGTGTCAGAGTCTTAGCAAAAACCTCTGCAGCCCACAAGGCTGCTGGAGACCTGGGAGGGTGAGAGCTGGACCATGGCTCCTGGGTTTGTCTGACTAATCTCTTTGCTACAAAAGCTTTAGCTCAGGTAGTGGTGAGGACCCAGAAGTTTAGCTTAGGAGGCTGAGCTCAGTCTTGAGACTGAATGACTCCCAGAGGAGAAGGAGCATTGGTAGCAGGCACATATTGCTCACATTCGGAAAGGAAGAGATGAAGTCTTCACCAGACCAGCAGGTAAGGCTGGCCATGGGTATAGAAATGAGAGCATTTTTCAGAGAGGGTTTCTAAGATGAACTTGGGGCCACTGGGATGGAAAGGGCTTCACAGGTTCATTAACTGCCCAAGGAAAGCAAGGCTCCCTTAACACATTCTGCAGGGACAATATCAGCTCACGGGTCCCTGCAGGTTAAGCATCAAATTACCATATGAGCCAGCAGCAATTCACATATAAACCCTAAATAATTGAAAACAGGGACCCAAACAAAAACTTGTACACAAATATTTATAACAGTGCTATTCACAAAGGTAAAAAGTGGAAACAGCTCACATGTTCGTCAATGGATGGATGGATAAACAAAATTTGGTGTACACATGCCATGGAATATTACTAGCCATGCAAATGAATGCTAACACATGCTACAACATGGATAAAGCCCAAAGATATGTTAAGTGAAAGGAACCAGGATCAAAAGGCCCCATGTTGTATGATTCCATTTATATGAAATGTCCACCACTGGCAAATCCATTGAGACAGAAAGCAGATTAGCAGTGGCCAGGGGCTGGGAGAACAGGAGAATGAAGGGTGAGTGATTGCCAATGGGTATGAGGTTTCCTTTTGGGGTGATACAAACTTTTCCTTTGGGGATGATGAAAACTTTTAAAACTAAGTTGTGTTGAAGATTACACAACCCTGTGAATATACTAAAATTACAGAATTGCCCACTTTCAAAAGGTTAAAATGGTAACTTTCATTATATGTCTTTTACAACACAACACACAACACACACGTGTACACACACACACGTGCACACTCATATAAAGTCAGTTTGGGGACAGTGGCCATGGGGACTTAGTCCACTGCTGTGGCAGCTGCACCCAGAGAGGCCTGGACACAGCTAGCTCTGGGCAGAGAGCTCCTGGGGTCAGGTCTACCGTGACCTCACCTAGCAGCCCCCAACATCCAAGGAGACCTGGGGCCCATGAACTTCAGTTACAGGGTGCATGGCCAGCAAACTGGGAGGGGAAGGGGTCTGGTCAGAGGCAGAGGTCCCGAGGAGTGAACAGCCTGAGGAGGGGACAGAAGTGCCAAGTGCGCACTGTAGCATGCCCTGGACCTCAGCCCCTCATTTCTTCCTCCTCTTCCAACCATAACATCTCCCCATGGCATCTGGTTTTTTATTATCATTTCTCAACACTGAAAGAGGAAATGGTGGGCTAAGACGGCAATGACTGCCAGGAGTGATCCTAGCTGGCCATGCAGTCAGGAAAGGCTTTCTAGAGGAGGGGAGCTGTGGACGTGGCCCCAAAGAGCAAGTGCGTTTGTGGAGAGGAGGTGATGGGCATCCAGGGACAGGAAGGGCTTGGTCAGAGTTGGTGCAGTGGGAATGTCAGGGCATGTCCAGGGACGACGGGCTGCAGAAGAGAGCATGGAGGGAGGGGTGGATTTGAAGGGTGCATTTCCCAATCCAGACCTCTTTGCCTAGGTGATATCAAAAAAGAGTGGAAGAGTAGGTGATGTCAAAAAAGAGTGGGAGAGAAGATTTTTTTTTTTTTTTTGAGACAGAGTTTTGCTCTTATTGACCAGGCTGGGGTGCAATGGCACTATCTCGGCTCACTGCAACTTTCACCTCCTGGTTGAAGCGATTCCGGAGAGCAGTTTTTTCTAAATAACACTAAGTGGATGATGCGCCCTCCCAATCTAAGAGAAAAGGGTTAATGAGGGGCCTTAATATCTAGGCCCATGTGACAGAACTTTGTAAAGCCACTGAGATTCTCTCATTGGAATGAACAATGTGGGGAAGGATTTCCTTGCTTTCTTCTGAGCAGATGAACACAGCTTGATTCTTTCATCCTCTCAACACTGTCATTATGCAGGGAGGAGTCAAGGAGCTACCATGAAGAGTGAGCAGGAAATAACCACAGCACAGAGAAGACACTGTTGAGGCAACGCTGGGGTTCTGGTGCTGGTGGTACTGACTAAAGAGCAGACCGCTGGGCACAGTGGCTCATGCCTGTAATCCCAGCACTTTGGGAGGCCAAGGCAGGTGGATCATGAGGTCAGGAGTTGGAGACCAGCCTGGCCAAAGTGACCACCCTGGCCAACATGGTGAAAAAAAAAAATTATATATATATATATATAAATTAGCTGGGTGTGGTGGCGTGTGCCTGTAATCCCAGCTACCTGGGAGGCTGAGGCAGGAGAATTGCTTGAACCTGGAAGGTGGAAGTTGCAGTGAGCCAAGATCGTGCCATTGCACTCCAGCCCAGGCAACAGAGTGAGACTCTGGCTCAAACACACACACACACACACACACACACACACACACACAAATGGACTAAGTAGTATAATTGCCCTGAGACTGTTTCCTCTTCTGTGAAATGGGTATATTAAAAATATCTGACCTCCTACTTCACAGAATGGCTATAGGAATCAATAACTCAGGAAGAGGAATGTACAGTGCAAATGCTAGACATTGAATTGATACTGCCATCTGCAATTGCCACAGATTCTGTAGAACAGCAGGGAAGTGGATAGACTTTCGGGAATATAAAATAATAAGAAAAATTAAATTTCCTTTCACTTTTTGGGGAGTAACTGAGACACTGGAGGAATGAAGCATCCAGAATTGTGGAGTAATTTAAGGGCAAACAGGGTCAAGGAGTTCAGGTCTCTTAACATCTAGTCTGCCTGTCTGGTATAGCCTTTGGGTGAGGGTAGAAGTAAGACCATCCCCAGGAATTAGGGGATGAAGCCTGGTTAAGTTTGCTGCCTCCTTTCTATAAAAGGCACCCACAAAGTTTCCCATCCTGGAATCTTCTACTTTCCGGTAGGACCAGTTCTGGGCAGTTTTCTCCTGGCCGGGAAACTGCATATGCTAAGTCCCAGCTGTCCCAAGTGCAGGCTTGCTATGGGTGACAGTCCCAGTCACAACACATCCCAGTCCTTGCTTCACCACTGACTGCCATGTGACCTCATGCAGGCTGCTCTACCTTAGTCCTTCATCCACAAAATGGGGACTGCAATCTGTTCTGTCCACCTCCCAGAAGAACTGGGGGTGTATATGTGAAGTCATGAGCTGGAGAGAGAGCCTGGAGAAAGCTGGGGCATGAAGCTCAGCCCTGCTCCTCAGCCTCACTCACCTCTTTGACCCTGTGCAACAGAGGCTGGAGCCAGTCCCTGTTCACCTCACAGTGGCTGTCGAGGAAAGTCAGAGTAGTGCCCTGGGCAATGTCAGCACCCCGAATCCGGGACCGGACCAGACCTGCAGTCAGGAACAAACCACCGAGTGGGTGCTACTGCCACTCCATTGTCCAGCGAGACCAGGGAGAAGCCACCCAACGTTCCCCCCAATCACCCAAACATACACACACCATCCCACCCTTGACCCCCCAGACTCACACCAGAGGCTCTCACACAGCAGCACAGACCTACCTTGCCGTTCATTATTGCGCAAGCATTTCACCTTGGGCAACTTGATGAGCTGTTGACAGTCATCAGCTGCAAAGACAAAAGGTTATGCCAAGTGAGTGCCCCGGGATGGGCTCACATGATACAACTGTGTACACTGCAGGTGAACCTGAAGGATAGGTGAGGCAGCACCGCCCGTTTTCCCTAACTGCAGAGTGTGGTGCTGACTCCAGGCTGTTTCCAGGCTGTGAGGGGCTGGCGAATGAATCACTGCTGTCATTATACAAGGTGGCCAGTTGAGCAAAGACGCCTCAACTGGACCACTTTGGTCAGTACACAGTGGTACCTGCATACTTGCTTGAAAATGTTCTAGGTGGAAAATCTTGGCCTAGTCACCTGGGGACATTTCTCTTCTCTTTTTTTTTTTTTGTTTTCTCTTGCACACACCAGATATATATGTTTATGGGGCACAGGAAATGTTTGATACAGGCATGCAATGTCTAATAATCACATCATGGAGAATCGGATATCTATCCCCTCAAGCATTTATTCTTGTTATTAATACAAACAATCTCATTTCTCATTTCTTTTGTTCTTTCTTTTTGAGACAGTGTCTCACTCTGTTGCCCAGGTTGGAGTTCAGTGGCGCAATCTCGGCTCACTGCAACTTCCGCCTCCCGGGTTCAAGCAATTCTCCTGCCTCAGCCTCCTGAGTAGCTGGGATCACAGGTGTGTGCTTCCACGCCCGGGTAATTTTTGTATTTTTGGTAAAGACAAGGTTTCATCATGTTAGTCAGGCTGGTCTCGAATTCCTGATCTCAGGTGATCCACCTGCCTTGGCCTTCCAAAGTACTGGAATTATAGGTGTGAGCCACCCTGCCCATCTCCATTTCTCTTTTTTTATAGACCATTCAAAGCAAGAGATTAGAGTCCTGGTCACTTTAGTAGGTCTGGTAAAAACTGCTGGAAGGCCAGGAATAGATGAGATTTTAGAATTTCCTTTCAGCTCACAGACCTGCTTTTGGAAGGGTCCGACACATTACACAGAGCTGGTTCAGCTCTCCACCGCGCAGGAGACCCCATCCCAGGCATTTGTCCCTGTCACTCCCTGGCTTGCCTGCTGCTCCCTCACTCCTTTGGTTCACCAGTTCCCTGGCTCTGAACTCGGTATCTCAGATCCAGCATTGCGGTTTTGCTTTATTAGTTTATTGACCTTGGCCTCCCTGCTTGGCTCTAAATTTTAAAGAATAACAGAAAAGACTTACGCTGGCTTCTAAGCTAAGTACTGTTCTAAGCACTTCAAATGTGTTAACATGCTTAATCCTTAGATAAACCATATATACTATAATTATCTTTGTTTTATAATAAGGAAACTAATGCACATGAGGTTGATTATTTGCTCAAGGCGCATAGCTAGTGAGTGAGTGATTTACAGGTCTAGGATTTGAACCTAGGCAGTCTGGGTCCAGAGTCCATGTGGTATAATCACTGCTATCCTGCTTGCAAGTGAATCCAGAAGCACTTCCTTCTCTTGTCTCAGTGCCAGGCTACCCCTAAGCAGGGCAAGTGTCTGCCCACTTCCAAGCTCTTCCTCACTAGGGAAGGGAGAGCAGATCCTCGTGTTCCAGAACTCAGGGTCTTGATCTCATTACTCTGGGCCTCCTATACAGCCCACTTCCGCATCACCCCCAGAGGTTCCGAGGCTGTGGGTGTGGGTTCCAGCCTTCGTACAGCAGACCTCAGTGTGGGGGTGGCTCCCCATGCCCAGCTTCCAGCCTCAGTGCTGGTGGGGTGGGCTCCACTCTGCTAGGACTCGGAGCTGTCTACAGTGGTCATTCCATTTTCCCCAGTTCATCACCAGGAACAGGTGCTCCACCTGGTTCTGACTGACTGCACAGAACTGCACCCAGGCCCCTGGGAGGATGGCTTTCAGAGGAGGTGTCGGCAACACGAATTATGTTCATTCTTATAATGCTTTGACTATCATGTACCTTTCAAATTTGATGTACAGTATCTGGAAAGACTCCCATGTTTTTCTTGGGGAGAGTAGATTTGGTGTGAATTTGGATGGGACCCAGGTTCTTTGATCGGATAAGTGGGGGAAATGAGGTAGAAATGGTGATGAGCAAGTGTGTTGAAGGTTGGAAGGCAGCCCTCAGTGTCATGGTCAGGTGACAGGATGTCCCACGGGGGGGTCCCAAAGACAGGGCCCACACAGACCTCCCAGGACATGATAGGAAGAGGGCCTTAGCTCAGACTGCAGATTATTGCAGAGAACCCAAGAAATCGTTTTTTGGATATAAAGCTTCTCTCCTTATGCGGCCAGCCATGGATACTCAAAGACTTCCATACCTATTGCAAATCTGGGCTTTTTCCCATTCCCAGAAAACCAGTGGACTCACCTCTGCCTGTTACACAGTGGCTGGGAACAGACATTGGTGTCTAAGGAGCAAGTGAGTGACATGACTTACGGTCATTGCTGAAGTCATCCACTAATATGATTTCCCGGATCAGATGCATAGGGGTGCGGTTTAACACACTGAGAGACGGAAAGAGAAAACATCATTGTGACTTCTACTGGCAAAGGATATGTATTAACCAGAGTTTTAAATACACACCATTGCATTTGAGGAATGAAAAATCAGAGCACCAAAGGGCTTGTCTAGTCACATTGCTTATCTGTGAGCCAGCAGGAATGTAAGTCTACCTTCTCCGTCTTAGTGAATGCCTCTACCACACACAAAGCCACCCAGACAGAAGGCCAGGAGTTAACCTTGGCTACCCTTCTACTCCCTGAAACCCCACAGCAAGTCAGTAAAGACTGGCTGGCTTGACTGGAAAATGTCACTCAAATCACTTTCACCTCTTATACCTCACCCTGATTTAACCTCTTCTGTCTGATTTACAGTCTCAACTTGTCCCAGCCTCTCCAGGCCATCTTGCTCACGGTCTCAAGTGAGCTTTCCGACATGCAGCTTTGATTGTGTGACTCTCTTCACCAATGCAAATAAACAAACTGACAATCCCCCAGGGGCTCCTCACTATTACATCCCAAATCCTCAGCACGTTCCTAAGGCCTTTGCCGTCGGAAGCTGGCCCACATTTCCTCATGTCACATGCCCAGTGCCACTGTCTGAAGCTCATTCATAACTGAGAGCCTCTCCCCTGCTGCTGCCGCTGGTTGAAATGCCCCTGTGCTGCCCACAAGGACCAGTTTGAATGTTACTTCCTCCTTAACAGCTTTCCAAGCCACTTAGTGAGAATTAATTGCTTCCTCCTCTGGGATCCCGCAGCAGTTTGTATCTGATCCTATGGCTTTTCTCACTTCCCAGCCCTGAAGTTTGTTTTTGTACCTCATCCGCCTGTGGTCCCCTCTGGCGGGAAATATCCCAGGGCAAGACCCTTGCCCCATTACTGTCTTTATTGCCAGAGTCCAGCACAGTGCCTTGGCCCATAACTATTCCCTCGAGGGATAGTTACTGAACACCTACTACGTGCTCAGCCCTGAACATATGATGATGAACAGAAGAGAAGCACCTTCCACCCTCCAGAAGCTTGCGATCTAGCAGCTACTTACTGCAAGCTGTGTAATCTTGGGCAAGTTACTCTACTGCTCTGTGTAGCAAACAATCCCATCTAGAAAACATGGATGATAATAGTAGTACTTATTTCACAGTGAGAAAATTAAAGGAGAAAGTGTATAAAAAACAATTAGCATGATATTTGGCACTTGGTGATAACAAGTGGTTGCAATTGTGACTATTTGGTGCAGCATTAATGATTTTTGAATCTAACTGACTCAGTTACTCTTTCTGTGCTGTGGATCTCTACCCTGGGATAAGGTTAACACTGGGTTTTAGGCCTGACCGAGACGGCTGGATCCTGCTTCTCCTGAACACCCCAAACCACGTGACTTCTCAGAAGCATGCCTGGGCTGCAGCAGACACCATGGGGTTCCCAGAGCCATTTATGTTGGAGAGGGGGTTCAGAAGGGGTGCAGGTGGAGGCATCCTGTGCAGCCCTCCTCCCAGGAGGACCCTCCTGAGCCCTGATTAGAGTGCGCCACCCCTTCTATACAGGATGCAGACTCTCCAGGAAGAGAACTTAGCCTGGAGCTACCATATTTATGAAGCCTTGATTCTCACCATGGCAACTAGTATCAGGTGGAGAGAGGAACCCCAACACAAAGTCCTGAGCCCACTGTCTCTGTCTTCGGGAGCTCAGGGTCAGGCAGGGGAAAGAAAGGATGCAGCCTCTGCCAAAGGATGGTGGAAGGGGACGGTTCACCATGATTGTCCCCAAGAAAACACACACAAACACAACCACCAGTCCTCTAATCAGGGAGGGAGGCAGGAGACAGCGGAAAACCTGCTGGAAGAATAACCCCTAATGAGGTTTGATTACGGCTGTAGCTTCTGCATTCAATTCCGCTAAATCCCTGCCAGCTCTTTGAAATTCAAGAGTTCTCTTCTGCGAACATCAAAAGGTAAATCGCGTGCGGCTCTGCACTGGTTGAACTGAGAGATGATTAGTGAATAAAAAATGCCCAGGGTTTGAAACAGAAAAGAAAAAAAGAGAAAGAAATAGTCAGCAGTGAGTGTTAATTAGACCATTTCCTGGTAACACCTGGCTTGTTTTTGCTTCTCTAATCAGAACAATTGGAGTGATGGCCGGGTCCCCTTAAACAGGGCCTGCAGCTGGGAGGGCCTGAGGTGGGCATGTGCTCTGGGCACCTGGGTGGTCAAAGGAAAGGTCAAGTCCAGTCCAATGGACCAGGCCTGGCCTAGGTGGTCCCCCAGGGCCCTCCCTTGTGCATACCCACTCTCATTCCTTCCATCCGGGGAGGAAATGGTTGCTCAGGTCTCCCTCCCTTGTTCTCACCACCTCCTCTACAGCAAAGCAAATCCACTCTTTCCTCCAGGCGCAGCACAGGATAGCTCTTCTTGGCCTCATTCCCACTCCAGCTACCTTCCCCACACCCTTCCTTACTCTGCCTCAGCATGGGAATAAGCGCTCTCCTCACCCTGCCTCGGATGTTCTAGAACAGAGTCTTCTCTATGCAGCTCACCTCTCTGCCAGAGGGCAGGTACACAGGCGGCTTCTATACGTGCTGCGCCCTAACTGTGGGCCCTCAAGGAGCCCCCAGAGGCCGCAGGGCCGCGTGGGCAGTGCGGGCTCAGAGACCAAGTGGGCTGTACCACCCACTAACTGTACAATCCTGAACCAGATAGATGCTGGTTTGCTCCCAGCCTTCATTTCCTCCTGTAATTACATTTTCCTTGTAAAAGCAGACGATATTAATACTTGACCTACTTCACAGGCTTTTGTGCGTGTGAAATGAGGAAATGTATTTGAAATTGCTTTGTGAACTCCACAGTGCTCTATGCAGGCAGGTTTTATCAAACCCTCCATAAATACCAGTAGAATGAAGACTCATGGCCGGCTGACAGTTGAGTTTAGTCATTCTGGAGTGAGACTTAACTTGGGTTCAAGTACTGTTTCTTTGTATCCACCATTCACTAGCTGGGAGAGCTTCAGTAATTATTGAACCTTCAAAGCTATAATTTCCTCAGCTGTGTGAAAGGCGCTCATGGTGCCTGGCACAACAGCAGCTGCTCTCTGAGTCGGGGTATTGATATTAATAATATTGAAACTAATAATAGCAATATGCATAACTTTCCCAAGTAGGCTCCTGGGGCCAGCAGCATCACCGTCACCCAGACACTTGTTAGAAATGCAAATTTTGGGGCCCCACTCTAGGCTTACTGGATTAGACTTTCTACAGATGGGGCCCAAGAAACTGTTTTAATAAGCCCTCCAGGAGCTTCTGATGCATGCTCAAGTTTCAGAGCCACTGAATTAGAACACCGCTGTTTGCCAGGGCTGGAGGCTCACACTATACACCTATTGCCACCACTCAGACTCACTATATGCCAGGCACAGCTCCAAGTCCTTTCCCTACCTGAAATTATTATTATTATTATTATTGAGATGGAGTTTCACTCTTGCTGCCCAGGCTGGAGTGCAATGGCGCGATCTCGACTCACTGCAACATCTGCCTCCTGGGTTCAAGTGACTCTCCTGCCTCAGCCTCCCGAGTAGCTGGGATTACAGGGACACGCCACCACGCCCAGCTAATTTTTGTATTTTTAGTAGAGATGGGGTTTCATCATGTCAGTCAGGGTGGTCTCGAACTCCTGACTTCAGGTGATCCACCCGCCTCAGCCCCATTTCCAAATTGCTGGGATTACAGGTGTGAACCACTGTGCCCAGACTATCTGAAATTATTTGATCTTCTCCACAATAACGCCAGGTCATTACTATTAGCAGTCTCTGTTTTGCAGAGAAGGAAATTGTGGCAGAAGGGCTAACTTGCTTGCCTGTGATCACACAACTGTTAAGGGCAGAGCCGTGCAAAGCTGGCCCCAGAGTCCACATTCTTAACCACCTTACTCTGAGAAATGGCTCCCCTGGATCTAGGATATTATAAAAAAGCAACAGCGAGAAGACTCAGCTTATAAAGGGATCCATCGCCCATGCCTCGGAGCCCCCATGTGAGGGGTGGTGGTGAAGGATGCCCCAAGAGGAAAGGGAGAGAGCTGGGTCTCCCATAAACATGCATACTCACCACAGCAGGAGTCAAGATAAACCACTCTTGGGGGCTTGTTTTCTAAGTGAGAATGTCCCCTAATTCATCAAGGTCATGCTTCTCTACCCCCACCCCATCATCTATGTATGACATTGAGCCTCCACCTGGCTCTGAGTGCCCCATGTGAACCTGTCTAGTACCCAGCTAACTCAAGAGCGTAGGGGGCCAGAGGGTCCAGGAAGGGGGTTGAAAAGAGCCTGACAGCAAAGCCTGTCCAGAATTCCAGAAGGTTAACAACGGAAGGTATCTTAGAGAAGATCCTTTTATTGAAGACCTCCGAGACAGACGTGCCCTTCACTCAGTCCCCTCTTAGTGGTTAGTGATTCATTTGTACAACAGGATAGGGAGTGAAAGGGAGGCATAGAATCTTAAGGCATGGAAGTTTCTAGAAGTAATCTTTCCTGCCTCCACCCCTAACATTCATTTCCGCCCTGCCTGCTTTTGATATAAGCTCCTGGTTGTCCACACATGGCTCTCAGGCCCCCATTTTGCTGTTTGTGTGTCTCATGCTTGGGTCTGAGCTCAGGGCTGGCTGACATCTCAAGTTCCTAGGAGGCAGGAAATGGGTTCTCTCAGTTAAGTTGTCTGGCACGTCATGGGTGTCTTCTGAAAAGTACAGGGCTAATGGGCCCAGAGACCCCTCCCAGAGTGCAGGGTTCCAGGGCCTCGGGGCAGCGGTCCACTGGGTGGGCAGACAGAGGAGCTGGGCTGTGCCTCCAGGAAAGCCAGGAAACCTGAGGTCTAGTGCCTCTGTACTCACCACGTGCACCACCTGCCCCTCGGGCTCAGGACGAGGCTCCAACTGGAGTGAGAGAAGGAATGTGTTCTGCAGACCACAAAGCTCAGGATACATTTAACACAGTAATCTTATTATTATTATCACTAATACCATATAGAGGGGGAGGAGTGGCAGGAAGAGGAGAAACATGTCTTAGAGTCTGTGCACAGCAGCTAAAGTATCCTCGAGAATGTAAACAAGGTTAAGGAGGCCTGGGGGGCCTAGAAGCCCCCATATGACACTGTAATGCCCCTAGATGTCTGAGACATTCCCAAGAGGAAAGTTTATTGTGGGAAATGTGATAAAATCAGAAACATGAAAGATATTTTTATCATTTTTCACAGATGAAGTTAATAACGTGCCCCAGGGTCACATGGCTAGGAAGTGGTAGGATTTGGACTGGACTCCAGGTCTTCTGACTCCAAGTGTGGCCCCCTTTGAAGTGTCCCATAGCCTCTTCTCTCTGATCAAGCGCTTACTCTGTGTTGGGCTCAGTTCGTAGTCCTTCCACTAAGTCAGCCCGTAGCAATCCTATCAACCCTATGCAGTAAGGTACCATTAGTATTCCCATTTCCTTGATTAGGAAGCTGAGCCATAGGGAGGTTAAGGAATGAATAAGACCAGCCCTTACCCTAAAGGAGCTCACTGAAGGTTATATGCTGGAAAAATGCAGCAAGTGCTAGAGTTGTCACATGCAGAGAAGGGCCCAGAGGAAGCCCCTGATGGGGTGCATGTGTGTGATTGTGTCAGAAGGCGGAGGCGCCTGGCATCAGAGAGCTTCCTGCAGGATGGGCAGGGAGAGCCTGGCCTGGAAAGTGAGGCACCTCTCTCAGATGGTAACAATGTTCTCATGGAAACATCTGGCAGGCATGTCCAGTCATGACCGGTGGAGCAGCCACCGTAGTGGTGGGGAAGGCAGAGGTTGCAGTTGGCCTGCTCCATGAACCTGCCCTGGTGCCCCAGCAGATCACGATGGTGGGGCTGTGGTCTGGCATTTCAGAACCAGCCACCTCCACTTCCGCATGTGTCCTCTCAGCCTGGACACCCCAGATGCTCCTTCTCCCCTCACTGCAGGAGACCCAGGAGAACTGGGCCTCCTCCATCCCTGTTGTCCTTGCACTTAACCAGCCAGGCACTTCGTTATCGTTAATTTACCGGAGACTCCCAGTGACACCTGACAGTGACTTGGCACATTTTCTTGTCAAGAGCTGTTGCCTTGTCGGGAAATTGAATTTGAATCAGGCGGCTCTTGGGGTGATTGCAGAAGCTAGGATGGGCACATGGCTGGAGGAAGAAGCCAGCCCGTCATTGCCAAGGATGACTGAACAGCCGACAGGCCTGTCCTCTTCAACAGGTGGAAGCACTGGGCTAAAAACTGTGTCTGGACAGGTTCCTCCCTATGTCCCTAAGGGATGTGGTGACCGTGTACATTGGACATTCATCATGAGTGACAGGTGAAGCTGAAGATTTGGTGTCTTCCCTCAGGGTGACCCTACTGAAGGACTTACCTCCCATCACCTGGAACTTCTCACTGCCCACAGCCTTGCGGGGGGTGGGAGAGACAGGAAAAGTGTGGCTTGCATGGTGGAAACAGTAAGGGATTTTGCTGTTTGGTGTGCTCTCTGACCTATGTTTCATCTTATTTCCTTCTCTGTGGCATCAACACCAGCTGATGTGCTGCTCAGCAGGACGGGAGGGTCTCATGAGCCGTGTGTCATGGGGATGTGGAGGTACTGCGGGCTCTTGCTCAGCAGTGGGATGTGGCTGTGGCACTCCTGGCCCTGAAGGATGCTGAACACCACCACTGGGACTAGCCTGGCCCTACTCAGGCTGCTAAGGAGGAGGACTCTGAGATCAGAGTGCAAGGCCTGGAATCCCGTCTCACTATCATTGGCTAGGCAACACTGGACCTTGATTTAATATCTCCAATGTCAGTTTCCTCAGCTGTGAAGTGGGCATGGCAGTGGCCTCCTCACCTCTGCAGCTGAGGTGCACAGAATATGTGTACACAGGAGCTGGAGTGAGAGTGGCTGCTGTCATTGCCATCTGAGAGGTAGATGTGGTTGGTGGCCTGAGGGAAGGAGAGGAGGGCAGATGGCTTCCGGAGGGGAGGGTGGACATGGGGAAAGGGGATGAAACAGCCAGGGTCTCTGGAGAATCTGGTGGGGTGAGAAATACTGGGTAAGTCTTCTGGGTGTGGGTCTATGTTCTGAGGGGAGTTCTGCTAGGGCCTGGCACTGGGACTTGGGCACATCAAAAACCCATGCAGGCCAGAGGCTATCTGTAGCAGGATACACCTGTTAGAGCAAGAACATGACCCACAGGATGCACTGAGGGTGGACTGAGGCCCGAGGGGAATGGGGCTGGAACTGCAGGTAGGTGGTCAGGAAGGCAAGCCTTACGGACAGCTGCAGGTGGTTCCGATTTGCGTGGACCATGGCAAGTGTGTGGGAGGGCAGAGAGTTAGGGTGCTGGGTGCTGACTCCAGCCTGATGCTGGGGCTGGGGTGTGCACTCAGCCTCTCAGGGCCTGAGCCCCTTCCTCAGTTGTGGAAGTCAGAACCCATGCTCTAGATGCAGCCTAGCACAGTGGGGAGGCCAAGGGCTCTGGGGCAGGCTCTTCTACTTACTCTCTTTGACCTTCTGCACCTTACCTAACACCACAGGCCTCTGTCTTTCTATAAAATGGGGTAACAGCCTCCCTTACGGGAACGTGAGGAGTGACTGAGCAGACACATGTGGCGTGCAGAATAGTGCCTGGCATGTAGTTAGACATGTCTGGTGTTCCTAGCACAGGGCCGGGCACCTGGAGAACAGACACACTGTCACCAAGTGCTGGCCCTGAGTTGGCTAACAGACAAACAAGGCTGCCTCACCTGCGGATGGTCCTGAGCAGCGTGGAGCGCGCCTCGTTGTGGAAGGTGATGATGATGCTAGTGGGCGGAAGGTCGGTGCAATACACCAGCAGCGTGCATCTGGGGAAGGAAAGGCACAGGACAAGTAAGACCTTCAGGGACAAAGCAGATCTGGAGGGCTAGAACTGAGGGCACCTGGATGGGCACTTCTATGCTAGACACTTCATATCTGGAGGGGCTTCCCCAGCTACAGAGCCCTAGGTAAGACCCCACGGCTTCACCTGGCCCTAAGAGTGGCCGAGTAGCTCCATGAATGACTAAATATGAATTTTCTACTACGTTGGGGGAACCTGGGCTTGGAGAGAAATTGAGATGATAAACAGAAAATAAGTGTGGTATTTCTTGCATGCCTGAGTTACTACACAATGGCTCCTAGTAGCTGCATGAACACAACCCCAAGTCTTGGGCTCTGTTCCCCACTCTGTGCCCTTTTAGCCCATCTGCTCATGCCACTGGCCAGTAGGTAGATTCCAGCTGGCAGAGGCTTCACTGTGTTCTGGGCTAACAGCTTCAGGCTATCATGTTGCGCTGACACCTGGTTCTTGCAACACACACCTAAATCTGGCATGTAAGAGAGGCAAAGCCACAAACCCTGGTATAAGTGATAAAACCCCATCCTGAGAAGGCATTCACTTCCATGTATCCAGGATTATTTTGTATGACAATTACATCTGGGGTAATTTCAATTTAATACCTCGCTGCAAGTGAAAATTATAGCCTGCAGCTTGAAAATTACTATAATAATGAAAATAAACCCGCCAAGTGAGGCTGGTGCCACCAGGGGCTATCGCTGGGTAAATGCTTCCTCCTGTTTTGTGCTATTTCAGGGGATGTTCATTTATTGAGGAGGGCGAGATATTAAAAGAGGAAGTAAATAACAGACTTTGGGGAGTTAAATATTTGCTTTTTTCATTTTCAATTCTTTTCCTAGGCCTGGGCTTTTAATGTGGGGTTCAGAGACCCAGGGATGGACTTCAAGGCACCCATGAGCCCTCCGAAATTGTTTGCAAACTGTGTGTACAAATGTGCATTTTTTTTTTTTCCTGGAAAGATAGTTCATAGTTTTCACTAGTCTCAAGAAAGTCTGTAGCCCAAAACATTTAAGATCCTTAGTCCTAGGCCAATGGCCCTGATGTCTTGTTGGCCTCCCAGATGACACTGATCAGTTTTTTCTACAGGGGCATACACTGAAGGCTCATGGTGTTAGTCCAGAGAACTTATTTAGAAAAACCAGGTAGTTCTGTTCAGGACTCAAGCATTAGGAGAAGTCAAAAGTTAGGGAAGGCTGGCCCCAGGAGCAGAAATAATGGAAAAGGTAAGCCTTGTCCTTCAAGCCTGTCCTCTCCGCCAGCGACAATTTCTCACCACGTCCTTTCCACCCCACCTTCTGGATTCACCCCTCCTCTCATGTCCACGGCCTCTCAGTCCTTTTTTCTCATGGGAGCACTGCAGCAGCTTTCTGACCTGTCTTTCTGCCTCCAGCCCCTGTCCCTGTCAATCATGTCCTATCCACCACATAGCTCTGCCAGGGCTTCCTCTGGTTTGAATCCCTCCAGCAGCTCCTGATGTATGAAGTCCTAACTCCCTATCACAGTCTTCTAGATCCTTCAAAATCACAGGCTTCTATGCTGCCATAACTCTCTGCCATGGCTCACGCTATTACCTCTGCATGGAGCAATGTCCTTTCTCCTCCCTCTACCTGAGGACTCTTATTCATCCTTCAAGACCCAGAGCAAGTTTTCCCTCTGTTGTGAAGTTATTCCATACTCCCCCAGATAGGTAAGGACCTGTCTTTTGGGTTGCCATCATTCTGTACATATCTCTTTTCCAGCAGTTCTTGTGATGAGACTCTCCTTACTCGACTGTGAGTTCCTCTGGGAAAGGGATCATGGCCTTCCATCTTTACATCACTAGAACAGGATTTAAATATACCAGTTGTCCTTTATGGAGAAAGGGAGAAAGTAAATCAGAAAGTACATTCCTAGGTCAGCTGAAGACATCCTTTTCCAGCTTTCCAGCCAGCTGGCTGCCACTGATCCTCACCAACTGGGTTTTATGTTCTGTGTAGCCCCTCCCTCACTGAAGCAGGGCAGTTCATATGACCCATAGAATATGGCAGAAGTGACAGTGTGTGACTCCCAAGGTTAAATCACAAAGACATTGCAGGCTGTGCCTTGGCCACTTGAAGGGAAGCCAGCTGCCACGCTATAGGGACACTCGAGCAGCCCTGTCTGTGAAGAGATGTCCAGGTGGAGAGGAACTGTGGCCACCTGCTGAAGGCTGGCACCAACTTGCCAGCCATATGAATGAGCCACCTTGGAAATGGGTCTGCAGCTCCAGTCAAGCCTTCAGATGACAGCGGCTACAGCAGACTTCCAACTGCAGCTCCATGACTCTAAGCCAGAACCACCCAGCCAAGACGTTCTGAATTCCAGACCCACAGATGCTGTGAAGATAATCAGTGATTCTTCTTGTTTTACACCATGCAGTTTAATCGGGAGCAATTTGTTGTGCATTAGATGATCAGTATAAAAAGGGAAGGGCATGCCTTGAAACAGCTCCTGGTGAGAAAAGACCCTGGTCTTGCTTATCTGTGGACACAGACCTGACTCACTTAGGAGCAGAGGGGAGGGAGGGCACTGCTCATAGGTGGTTGAGGTGGAACCAGAGTTGAGGGGGACTTGGTGGGGGGTCTTAGTTGGCAGGTGGCAGGTCTGTGACAGCATGGACGGGCTTGGAGAGGCCCAGGCAGAGGGGAGGAAGGCCAGCATGGTCAGCTCCAAGAGGAACAAGGTGGACATCAGGGAGGAGGGTCATCATCTGTCTCTCTAAAGGAAGGCAACAAGTCACAGAGCTCAGCAGAGCCTCCTGGTCTCTCCATCAGAGACAGCAAAGGAAAAGAGCCCAAGCAGAGCAACTCAGCAGGCTGCCACCACCAGGACCAGGTGTGTCAATGGCCAGGCCCGAAGCTGCTCCTGGCGGCTGTGGTCCCTCCCATGGGGGAAGATGCTCTGAAACCCTTCATGGGGTGAAAACCCAGGCACTGCCTTGGGATGCTTCCCTTTCTACATGCAGGGAGGCAGGGGCCCCACACCCCAGCTTCTGCGGTGCAAGTTACTCAGGGGCAAGTTGGGGAGGGAGGATGGTACTGAGAGTTATCTCCTTAGAGAGCTTTGGGGGCAGAGGTCATTTGTCCTGCCTTGGAGGACCAGCTGAGAAGGCAGGTGTATTGACCACGGTGACACAGATGTGTGCACACACACAGTGAGGCAGAGGCATAACTCTGCCTGGGTGGCAAAGCTGGCTTCATGGAGGAGGAGGTGCTGGGTCTCATGGGGTGAAGTAGGGAGGGACAGACAGAAATGGGGCACAGAATCCCAGTCCCAGGCACAGATCTGGACCTGCAGACCAGGTGAGACAGTTCCCAGAATCCTGGCTTGGGGGATCAGGATACCACTGACCAGCTGTGGGACCCCGAGCCAATCGCCCCTCTCCAGCTTTCCGTGTGCTCCTCTGTAACATGGAATGGGCCCAAGCTCTCCTGCTAAATGCTCTCACAGCTGTCAGAAGCTCTGATTGTAGTCAACATTCAATATGCACAGTTAATTTGAATGGAATGTTACAAATACCATTTTGTAATTGAGGCTCAATTGTCAATGGGCATCTGGCGTTACTTTCCCAAGCCTCAGTTTCTTCATCCGGAAAATGAAGATAACAATTCTTGAAGATGTTTTCCCTTAGACTATTACTATGTTAGGTGATTACAGATGCTTGACAAATAGTAACTATTATTATTTTTAGCATCAGCCCAAATCTGCAGATGACTCTGCTTGCTGGGTGGAGCCAGATCTCAGGGTCCTATCCCACAAGCAGGTAAGGGGCATTGAGAGGTAAGAGGAGGAGAGATCAAAGAATGCAGTGTCCATGTGAATGAAAAGAACCTGGGCTCTGATGCTTGGATTTGAGTCTGGACATGTTGAGAATCGGCTGTGTGTCCGTGGACACATCATTTACCCACTCTGAGCCTCAAGATTGTTCCCTGTAAGATGTGGATAAATACACGTTTTTGTTGTGAAGACTGCAGCTGATGTAAGCACCTGGTGTTTAAAGGGTGCTGAGGATATGGCAGCTAGCATTGCTATCATTCACACACAGAGAATGGCTGAGCCGGCCTCAAGCAAGGTTCAGTTCATTGACTAGAATCACAAGTTCATGGTTTAGAAAAGGAAAGGACCATGGAGATGACCCAGTTCAAGCTTCTAAATTGGGCCCACCTTACTGACACAGCAGGCATGGGTTGGAGCCTGAGCCACTGTCCTCCTGGTCTGTGAGATCCCCAGCTTCTGTCCCCACAGGGTAAAGAACAGGGCTGTACCCTATGAGCTCCTCCAGCACGCACAGGCCCAGGGAGGGAGGCAGGGGGGTGGCATCCCACATCTCACAGGCTTGAAAAGCTTCACAGGATCCTCCTCTTTCCCCTGCTCACAGCTCAGGAGCCTGGACTCACCCCTTGCCTCAGGAGACCCTCACCACTGCCTCCACTCTGCAGACGAGTTGAACTGAGATTCAATCTCACTCAAGGTGGCACACCTGGTGAGTGACTGGGGTGAGGAAAATCCATGTCTTAATCTAGTGCTCCTAATCTAGTGCTTGTCCCTACAGTTCCCCTGTAAACTCAATGGGGTTCAAGGCACCTAACTCTAACCCTAAACCCTAACCCTTAGAGCCCCACACAAGAGTCACCTGTGGTCCAAGGCCCAAAGGATGAGGACGGGGATGGGTAGAAACAAGGTTGAGAGTCCAAGAAAAAATCCTGCAAGCGGGACACGGTGAGAGTCAGCCCAGACAGCAGGCTTTCTGTGAGAGGGATCTAAAAGATTAATCAAACAGCGAGATCTACTAGGGGCACGAGAGAATGGAAAAGCCTGCCAACACCGAGCTCTGGCACCAGCAGACAGACGAGAAAGCATGTTGATAATTTATTAAAGATGCATTGTTTTACCGGAAGAAGAGCCAGTGAGCAGGAAAGGGTGGGGGTGGGGGACACCAAAGAGTCTCCATGAGCCAGGAGGAGACTCTGGTCCCAGCCTCGCCTCCTGGGGAAACAGACTCCCAGGGTCTCTAGACCCAATGGCCACAGAAGCTCATGAGGAAGGCATGCTCCTCTGAGCTGATCGCTAACATGATGTTTCTTTCTCTTCTATTTTTAATGAATGACTCAGCGAAGACTCTCAATTTTCCCCAACTTAAACTGGGGCTCCAAGGGCTTCCTAGACTGCCAACCTCTGGAGCCTTCAGTGGCACTTGTGATCCGAAAGTGCTTCCAGGGAGGTGCTCTGAGATGTTAACCCCAGGGTCTGGGGAGGAGTGGCCCCTCTTGCCTCTGCACAGTCACTGCCTCCTGCTCACCCCACAACACCCCAACCCTGCACCTGAATATGTGACAACTCGGCATGTCAGAAACATGCTCAGTGATGGTCACTGTCAGTCATTGCAGTCATGTCGTGATATGTACGATGCCTTTTATTATCCCACAAGCTTATTATATTCTGGCAGCAGCCTATACTAGAGAGTGTGATGATGATCATCGTCACCCTCATTTTACCAGTGAGGAGTCAGGGCTCCTGGTGCTCCTGTGGCTTGCCTGCCAGGGCCAGGACCCAGCCCCTCGGACTCCTGAGCACATGATCTTTCTCTGGCAGCATGCTGCCTTCTTGAGAGAAAAGACTTGGTCATAAATTAGAAATATTCAGGATTTTATTCTTCAGCATAAAACCAGGAGGGAGCGGTGGAGAGGCAGACCCACTAACTCTGAAGCACAGAGGAGAGTGTAATTATGATTACTAAAATGTCAGTGTCAAAGAGAAGTCACTCTGGCTTCTTTGGAATTGACGATGGCTCCAAATCTTGAAAGTGGGCTCTGGCATCCCAGAGGGGAGTCTGAAGACAGTTAGAGAACGGGAAAAGGTCAGGCAAATACATAGCACGATGAAAGGGAAATCAAACAGGCCTGGCATGGGACACACTGGGACTGAACCTGCACTGCTTGGAGATCCTGGTTTATGGTGATGACAGTATCTGCCTCCTGAAAGCTGTGAAACTACTGCTCGTTGAAGCCTTCTCAGCAGGAACCGTACAGAGCACCTCACATGTTTGCTGCTCACAGTAACCCTATGAGGCCGCTACTGGTTTATAGATTCACTCATGAGGAAACTGAGGCACAGAAAGGCTAAGGAACTCACTCCAACTAGCGAAGGGAATTTGAACCAGTCCTGTGGGACTCCAGCATCTTTGTCACATGTTGTAATACCTCTGTACAAGGACTGTTCCAATTGTGACTCAGGTCTATTCTGTGGCCTTGTACACTATGTATACTCACATGCCCACTTTTGAATGACCACCCAAAGAGGCAGTTTCTACTGAGCTCTGGAAACCAGCAGGTGCAGTGACCTATCCAGGAGGGAGGCACTGGCTGCTGCTCCTGGGTGGCAACAGGAAGATGTGAAACTGCTGGCTGGGCTGCCACGGGCACATCCCAGACAGAGGCTTCCACTGGAATCTGAGCAGGTGGGAGAAGATGTGACCTCAGCAAGGCCCTGGATGAGGTGGTTCATGTACGTCTATCACTAAACAGAAAGCTATGTTGACCTACACAGAAATTAGGATTTCCTCCAAGTCTGGCACTTCCAGCACACATTGCAGCGGTCAGACCAAGACAGAGAAAACGAATGAGTCATTTTCATCACGTTCCATTTCCCTTGTTTCCAGGGCCAGAAAGGCAAAGAGAAACACAAGCAAGAGACATAAAGTGGGAATGGGACCGACTTCCTGGGAGAGAGCTCTCTGTCCTCATGGCGGTGACAATCTATGGATCCCAGGTGCAGGTGGCGTGGGCACAAATTTCCCTCCCCTACATCCCTCTGTCACTCCCTCATCAGTGCTAGCCCAGAATGGCTTTATGAACAATGCTTCATCCCTTCCTTTCCTCACCACCAGCCCCAGCTCAGAGCCAATGTGTGTGAGGAAGAAAGAATGAGAGGAAAAAAACTGTTGGCCACTGACCTTTCCAGAATGTCAGTTCTCTCAGGACACAGGGCAGTGATCTTGCTACTGACTTTTAGAATCACAGATTTCATTTTTAGATCTGAGAACATCTAACACCTCCTCAGCTCAGATCTATGTAAGGAAGCCTGCTCTCAGCTATGAGGAAAAATATAAAATGCCAAAACTGTGTCTGGCCCCTTGGTTCAAAGTGAACTCTTTAAAAGAGAAAAATGCAAGCAGTATAAAAAGTATGACAACTATAAAATCAAAAATTCCTTTTAATCTTATTTCATGGGCAACACTGATACACATAAGGCATGAAATTTTTATTTCATGTCAATTTCGCTGGGATTTCACATGCAGATTAATTTGTTCACTCACATCAACATATACTGCTCTTACTTCTTGCCTCAATAGCCACCCTCACTTTGGTTACAGAAATCCTGTGTCTCAGAAAAGACCCTTAACATAACAGTGAGATTCGCTATTCCATTATATGCCACCTTTGAATTGCTGAACATGTTATTAATTCCAGTGGTCTAGGAACAGAATAAGTAGGTCAGAGCAGAAAAGTGAACTGCTTAGGAATGTGGCTGGGTGCTCTGGTGGGCAGCTTTCAAAGACAGTTCCCAGTGCCTGCCTCCTTTAACCTCTAACCCTAACCCTGATGAGCATCTTCTCTTAAATGACCCCATGAGATGACCTTGTCATACACCCTCTGCTTCCCACATCTCAGCCAAGCCTGCTGACCCTTCTAAGTTCCCAGCTCACTATGCACTGTGTACCAAAACCGAGATATTCTCTAATCCTGCCTTCTTCTGCCCCAGACCCAGTGTAATTAAATGTAATCTTGTGCATTTGTCTTTTTTATCTCTCTATCTGGCTGTTTCTCTCCATTGCCATTCCATCTTTTCTAGATTACTGCAGCAACTTCCTCTCTGGTTTTATCCCTTTTCAATCTACCCTGCATGCTGCAGCTAGAATGATTTTTCCAGAACTGCATCTTTTACATCTTGCAACGCTGCCTAACTGCTCATAAAATCAAATTGAGACTCTTAATCATGGCTCACCATCCTTAGTGACCTGGCACCACTTCTGACCCCTGCCTTCTGCACTCTCAAAGTTCCAGCCACCCTCTGCTTCACCTGCTCTTCGTCCCCTCCAGAACTTTGCAAGTGCTCTCTCTTTCTTCCATCTATCTGAAATCTCCTCACTTCCAAGGCCTGGCTATTTTTTTCTCTTCCAATCTTGGCTTGAAAGTTACTTCTCCTGGGAAGCATTTCAATTTCCCAAGGCTTTTCCAATGTGCCTCTGTAGGGCCCTGTGTTCACCCCATTCCTGTAATTTATTACCGAGCACTGTGAAATTACTTTTCTGTCTCTCTACTGACTGCTGCTGCAGTGAAGGCGAGGACTTATTTGTAGTTGTATCCTCAGTACCCAGGATGGTGACTACATATACTAGACATACGATAAATGTCTGAAGAATGAGTGGAGGGATAAGTGAAGGCAGGAGGCAGGTGAGGTTTGCAGGGGGTCAAAGCTGGAGAAGAAAATGTCCTTTGCCAAGCTGTGGGTGACATCCACACAAGGAGCTCCAGAGCAGTAAGCTGAGCAAAGGCCAATGACAGTGATGCAGCAAAGAGAGGCCAAAGGTTGCCCAAACTGAAGAAGAGTCTGGAAGCTGAAGTATGGAGCCATGAGTTGGGAAGGGGGCTGGCGATAAGAAACCTTGAGCTAAGGGTGTCTTGGGGAATATCAGGTGGTATCTGGTGTCCGTGGAGAGCTCTTAAGTTTTGTCTGTTATGCTGGAAATACTCAACTGTGTTTAAAGGGCTGGGATGTTCTTGTTTACCAAAGTCCCAAGAATGATGAACAATGCCAATGACGAAGTGAGAGGTGAAAGACTGAAACCTTTGACAGACTGTGGCCCAGGCATCCTCTTCTCCTAGACATGTATTATCCAGTAGGGCAGCCATGAGCCACACACAGTTACTGAGCACTGGAAATGTGTCTGTTACTGAGCACTGGAAATGTGTCTGATTTGAATGGAGATACGCCGTAAATGTAAAATATGCACACGATTTCAAGCACTTAGTATGAAAAAGAATGTGAAATATTTTTTTTTTTTTTTTTTTTTTTTGAGACAGAGTTTCGCTCTTGTTACCCAGGCTGGAGTGCAATGGCACGATCTCGGCTCACTGCAACCTCCGCCTCCTGGGTTCAAGCAATTCTCCTGCCTCAGCCTCCCGAGTAGCTGGGACTACAGGCACGTGCCACCATGCCCAGCTAATTTTTGTATTGTTAGTAGAGACGGG
>PVKV010022367.1:0-35556 GCA_004027835.1 Alouatta palliata
CGAGACCATCCTGGTCAACATGGTGAAACCCCGTCTCTACTAAAAATACAAAAAATTAGCTGGGCATGGTGGCACGTGCCTGTAGTCCCAGCTACTCGGGAGGCTGAGGCAGGAGAATTGCTTGAACCCAGGAGGCGGAGGTTGCGGTGAGCCGAGATCGCGCCATTGCACTCCAGCCTGGGTAACAAGAGCGAAACTCGATCTCAAAAAAAAAAAAAAAAAAAAAAAAAAAAAAAAAAAAAAAAAAAAAAAAAAAAAAAAAAAAAAAAAAAAGAAAAGACCTTGCCAAGCGCCAAACATCTAGAATTTTTTCTTCCACTTTCCCTCTGAGAACAGGGCTGGTTAATGTTGCTTCTCTGTGTTCGCACCACAAACTTATATGGCCAGGGTCTCCAGGATGCTCCCGAGTGTCCCCAGCTATCTCTGACTCTGCCTGCCCATGTTCCTGCCACTGGAAACACTCAAAGATGTCATAAGGTCTCCTTTTGAAGGAGTAATATATTCACATGGTAAAGAAATCGCAACAGTCTGGGTCCTGTGGCTCCTGTCTGTAGTCCCAGCACTTTCAGAGGCCAAAATGGAGGGATCTTTAGCTCACTAGTTCAACGCCAGCCTGGGCAACATAGCAAGATCCCATCTGTATTAAAAAAACAAACAACAAAAACCAAAAAACAAAGAGGCCAGGCGTGGTGTCTCACACCTGTAATCCCAGCACTTTGGGAAGCTGAGGGGGGCAGATGGCCTAAGGTCAGGAGTTTAAGACCAGCCTGGCCAACACAATGAAACCCCATCTCTACTAAAAACAGAAAATTTAGCTGGGTGTGGTGGCACACGCCTGTAGTCCCAGCTACTAGGGAGGCTGAGGCATGAGAATTGCTTGAATCTGGGAGGTGGAAGCTGCAGTGAGTGGAGATCTTGCCACTGTACTCCAGCCTGGGCGACAGAGCAAGACTCTCTCTCAAAAAAAAAAAAAAAAAAGAAAGAAAGAAAAAAGAGTTCTATTATTATCTATACACGAAGAAAATTGGTTCTGTCCAACTAATGCAGAGTAGATCTCAATGGATCTTTGAGAGTCCAGAAATAGACCTAAGCATAAAGGGGAGTTTGCAGTCGATGAGGGGGGGTGCTGGGTGCCGAGTGCGGGGTGCCCTGGTGTCAGGGTTCGGCCCAGGGGGCGCCTCGGAGCTAGGAAAAGGCTCCCGGCGCCAGGCCGCGGGTCCACCGGGTTCGGTCCGAAATCCCCACTCCTACCGGCTTCCACTGGGGGTGCTGCCGCTGCTCTGCGCCAGCTGTGCCCCAAATCCTGTCTCCTCTACCCATTCCTCTGACCCAGCCCGTGCCCACCTTAGGTCCCCACGCCCTGGGAGGGGTGCGCGCCTCTCGGGGCTCATCCCCCTTAACCTCCGAGCTCTGGAGGTGTTCGGGTTCCTTGGCGTCTGTGCCCCCGAGCCCCGCGCTGCGTGGGGGAGCCTTGCGGACGCCTCTCTGGGGAAGAGGCCGCGGCCCCGAGGTGGGTGCTGCCCCCTCGGGCTGCGGAGTTGCGCGGAGACAGCGGGAGCGGGGTGGACGGTGGGGTGGGGGTGCTGCAGGGGAGGCCCGGGAGCTGGAGGAGGTGGCGGGTGGAGAGGGGTGATTCTGGCCAGGGCACGGAGAGCCCAGGGCGGGGTGGGAGCCCTACCTCGTCCAGGCGCCCTCTGGATCCCGGGCTGCCTCGAGGCGGTCAAAGCCCCACGGGACGCTGGGCGGCGCCCTCCCCTTTCCTGCCCTCGTGGGTTACTCCCCGCAGAGCTCCCAGCTGGTCCTCCAGGACTCCAGCGCCCAGGGGTGGGGGTGAGGGGAGGGGATATGAAGCTCCTGAATGGAGGCCGAGAGGGCAGAGGGGCAGGGGATGCCCAGCGCCTTGAAGGCCCATCCCAGGGCGTCCAGGCCAAAAACAGTCCCCGCTCGTGTGCTCAGCGAGGTCACGCTGGTCCTGCCGAAGACAGGGCCTGTCACAAAGAAGGCGGCACGCTCTGGAAGTTTCTTTCATTCCTTTCCACTTCCTCCTTCAAAACACTCTGTGTCCTTTTATTAAAAATCAAGAAAGAGGTTGGGCACACTGTGGCTCATGCCTGTAATCCCAGCACTTTGGGAGGCTGAGGCAGGCAGATCACTTGAGGTCAGGAGTTTGAGACCAGGCTGGCCAACATGGTGAAATCCCGTCTCTACTAAAAACACAAAATTAGCCGAAAGCGGTGGCACCTGCCTGTAATCCCAGCTATTCAGGAGGCTGAGGCACCAGAATCGCTTGAACCCAGGAGGCAAAGGTTGCAGTGAGCCAAGATTGCACCACTGCACTCCAGCCTGGGTAACAGTGAAACTCCACCTCAAAGTCAGTCAATCAATCAATCAATCAAGACAGGAACTCCTCCCCTTCTATAATTACAAACTTTTATTTTTATTTTTTGTAGACGTGGGGTTTCTCCACGCTGAACAGGCCGGTCTTGAACTCCCGACCTCAGGTGATCCGCCTGCCTTGGCCTCTCAAAGTGCTGGGATTACAGGCGTGAGCCACTGGGTCCAGCCAATTACAAACTTTTAATAATTTCCCCTGGGGTATCATACCTATTTCATGAGAAAGTTCCAGGTAAAGAGTACCCAAAAGCCAAAGGAAGTGCTGATCTCAGGCACAGTGGTAGGTGCCTGTGATCCAACCAGGAGCCGGAGCTGCTCCGAGGCTGTCCTGTGAGGAAGGGGTGCGGGGGATCTACGAGTTTAAATCCCCATCAGCCATGGGGCCAGGCCCAGGTACTAAGACCAGTGGGGGTGGGAGGAAGGGTTTCCAGAACACAAACTCTGGGTTGAGGCAACGTTTTCCAGGGGACTTCATGTAGAATCTGAGTAGGTGGGGACCCAGGAGGTGAGGCCCAGGTTGATTCAGTGAGGCCCAAGCTGCTGCAGGACCTCAGCTATCTCAGGCCACCTGTCCTCCTGGCCTTTCCTGTCACTGAGGCCACCTGTGTCTTCTGTGAAACACTGCCCCATTAGTTCAGAGTTCAAAGAGGAGGCTGTTACTGAGGCCGGAGGGGCCTGGACCTTGGTCTAACAATGATACTAACCTTGAGCTGGTGACTTAAATGACAACTCCCTGAGCCTCAGTCTACTTGTCTATAAAATGGGAATAATTCTACCTACTCCATTCCTGGCAACCTTTTTAAATGCCCCCAAGCCTCAATTTTTCTCCTCTGTAAAATGGGCTTAACCATGGCCTTTCCTATCTTACAATTTTGTAATTAAAGCCATCCAGTCAGTTATCAAATAATAGTAAAGAAATGAGGGCTGGGCATGGTGGCTCATGCCTGTAATCCCAGCACTTTGGGAGGCCAAGGCAGGGGGATCACCTGAGGTCAGGAGTTTGAGACCAGCCTGACCAACATGGAGAAACTCCATCTCTACTAAAAATACAAAATTGGCTGGGCGTGGTGGCTCACGCCAGTAATCCAAGCACTTTGGAGGCCGAGGCGGGCGGATCACCTGAGGTTGGGAGTTCAAGACCAGCCTGACCAACATGATGGAACCCCATCTTAAAAAAATAATAATAATACAAAATTAACTGGGTGTGGTGGCACATGCCTGTAATCCCAGCTACTAGGGAGACTGAGGCAGGAGAATCACTTGAACCTGGGAGGTGGAGGTTGCAGTGAGCCAAGATGGCACCATTGCACTTAGCCTGGACAACAAGAGCGAAACTCCAACTCAAAAAAGAAAGGAAGGAAGGAAGGAGAAACGAAAGGCTGGACTGGGCGAAGTTGCTCATGCCTGTAATCCCAGCACTTTGGGAGGCTGAGGCAGGTAGATCAGCTGAGGTCTGGAGTTCAAGACCAGCCTGGCCAACATGGTGAAACCCCATCTCTACTAAAAGTACAAAAAAAGCTAGTCAGACGTGGCGGTAGGTGCCTGTAATCCCAGCTACTTGGGAGGTTGAGGTAGGAAAATCACTTGAACCCAGGGGGTGGAGGTTGCGGTGAGCCAAGATTGAGCAATTACACTCCAGCCTGGGCAACAAGAGCAAAACTCCATCTCAAAAAAAAAAAAGAAAGAAAGAAAGAAAGAAAGACACTGCAAAAGTGACCTTACAGTGGGAGTCCAGCACAGCTGCTGTGGTGAGACTGGAGGCTGAGGGCGTCCACACAGCATGCTGCTTACAGAAGCAGGTAAGCACTGCAGGTTTTGCATTGTAACATGCAAATGATGGCATGTATTTTTATCCTCATCTGAGATCTGGGGCTTTTATGGGTCTCCTGGTTATTCACGGGGCAAGGGCTTTGGGAGAAAGCTTGAAACCCCCTGGTGTGGTTGACAGAGCATGACTTTAGAGACCACAGTTCAAATCTTGGCTGTTTGACTACTTTTCTGAGCCTGGTTGTCTCATGGGGCAGACTGAATTGGCCTGACCATTTCCTGCCAGCTCCTTGACACCTGGGGGAAGATCACAGCACCCAGCCCTGACCATCCCTCACTTGGCATCCTAGACCACCTCTTCCAGGGAGCAATCTGTGGCTGATGGTGGGGGGACTGGAAGAAAAAAAGTAACTTTGTCTGGAAAGTACCTTCCTAGTGGCTTTCAGTCATCTCAGCTGCCCAGATGCCCTGCTTGTTGCTGAGGTCACTTGCTCTCTTCGAGGTTACAGACTCTTTTTTTTTTTTTGAGACAGAGTTTCGCTCTTGTTACCCAGGCTGGAGTGCAATGGCGCGATCTCGGCTCACCGCAACCTCCGCCTCCTGGGTTCAAGCAATTCTCCTGCCTCAGCCTCCTGAGTAACTGGGACTACAGGCACGTGCCACCATGCCCAGCTAATTTTTGTATTTTTTATAGAGACAGGGTTTCACCGTGTTGACCAGGATGGTCTCGATCTCTTGACCTCGTGATCCACCCGCCTCGGCCTCCCAAAGTGCTGGGATTACAGGCGTGAGCCACTGCGCCCGGCCGAGGTTACAGACTCTTGTCTGTTTGCAGGCAGGAACTTGAGAACTAGAGGAAGAACAAGCCTCAGATTGCATTTGTTCAGATGTCAATGTAGATAAGCACCATGCCAAGTTCTGTCCTAGGCGCAAAGACTGCCAAGATGTTTTTTTTTTTTTTTTGAGACAGAGTCTTACTCTGTCGCCAGGTGCCAGGCTCGAGTGCAGTGGCACGATCTCAGCTCACTGCAACATCCGCCTCCTGGGTTCAAGCAATTCTCCTACCTCAGCCTCCCGAGTAGCTGGGACTACAGCTGTGTGCCACCACGCCCAGTTAATTTTTGTATTTTTAGTAGAGATGGGGTTTCACCATGTTGCCCAGAATGGTCTCAATCCCTTGACCTCGTGATCCACCCGCCTCAGCCTCCCAAAGTGCTGGGATTACAGGTGTGAGCCATCACGCCCGGCTGTTTCTTTAAATCTTTTACTGTGAGGCTAAGTTTATTATAACAGAAACTGGCCGGGTGAGGTGGCTCATGCCTGTAATCCCAGCACTTTGGGAGGCCGAGGCGGGCGGATCACGAGGTCAGGAGTTCAAGACCAGCCTGACCAACATGGTGAGACCCCGTCTCTTTATTTTTAATTTTTTTTAAAGATGGGGTTTCGCCATCATGGCCAAGCTGGTCTTGAACTCCTGACCTCAGGTGATCCACCCACCTCAGCCTCCCAAAGTGGTAGGACTACAGGTGTGAGCCACCACGCCCAGCCCAACCTGGTCTCTTTAAAAAAAATAAAAAAGAAAGAAAAAGAAACTAACTTCATTGTTTACACTTGATCTTGGCTAAAAGGCCAAGAAGCACTACCTCATTGTTTAAAAAATGAAATTAGGGCCGGGTGCAGTGGCTCAAGCCTGTAATCCCAGCATTTTGGGAGACTGAGGCAGGTGGATCACTTGAGGTCAGGAGTTTGAGACCAGCCTGGCCAACATGGTGAATCCCCATCTCTACCAAAAATACAAAAATTAGCCAGGTGTGGTGGCGGGTGCCTGTAATCCCAGCTACTCACTACTCAGGAGGCTGAGACAGGAGAATTGCTCAAACCCGGGAGGTGGAGGTTACAGTGAGCTGAGATTGTGCCATTGCACTCCAGCCTGGGTGACAAGAGTGAAACTCTTTCCACTGGGCGCTGTGGCTCACGCCTGTAATCCCAGCACTTTGGGAGGCTGAGGCAGGTGGATCACCTGAGGTCAGGAATTTGAGACCAGCCTGACCAATATGGTGAAACCCCATCTTTAAAAAAAAAAAAAAAGAGTGAAACTCTGTCTCAAAAAAAGGGGAAAAAACCCCTGAAATTAGGTCGTGTGGGGGTGGCTCATGCCTGTAATTCTAGCATTTTGGGAGGCAGAGGCAGGAGGATTGCTTGAATCCAGAAGCCTGGGCAATAGGGTCAAACCCTGTCTCCACCAAAAATACAAAAACTGGCCAGGCATGGTAGTGGGCGCCTGTAGTCCCAGCTACTCAGGAGGCTGAAGCGGGAGGATGGTTTCACCTGGGGAAGCAGAGGTTACACTGAGCCAAGATTGTACCACTGCACTCCAGCCTGGGTGACAGAGCCGGAACCTGTTTCAAAAAAAAAAAATTACATGATAGTTTACATGTTTGAAGCCAGCAACTCCTGGCTCCTTTTTTGCCCTCTTAATTCTACCTGAAACCCGAGTAGTTCCTTTTTCACTCATTATACTCTTGTATTTTATCATAAGCAGCTAAAAGAAAATAGCTGGCATTTTCAATATTTCAACAGAACGTACTCTAGCCAAGCTACCCTCCTTACCAAGTGGACTAGGTACAATTCCTGCTTCTCCCTGGGTAGCTGGTTTCAGTTCCCTGCCAGCCCATGGAATTATACAAACAAGCCAATCACATGTGCCGTGGAACCAGAGGGCACCTCACCCTCTTTTTTTTTGAGACAAGTTTCACTGTGTCACTCAGGCTGGAGTTCAGTGGCATGAACTCCAGCAGTTCAAGACCAGCCTGACCAACATGGTAAAACCCCGTCTCCACCAAAAATACAAAAAAATTAGCCAGGCATGGTGGAATGCACCTGTAGCCCAGCTACTCCGGAGGCTGAGGCAGGAGAATCACTTGAACCGGGGAGGTGGAGGTTGCAGTGAGCTGAGATAGTGCCACTGCACTCCAGCCTGGGTGACAGAGTAAGACTCTGTCTCAAAAACAAAACAGGACAAAAAATTTAAAACACTCTCTGTCGGGCCAGACATGGTGGCTCATGCCTGTAATCCCAGCACGCTGGGATGCCAAGGCAGGTGGATCACCTGAGGTCACCAGCCTAGCCAACATGCTGAAACCCTGTTTCTATTAAAAATACAAAAAAATTAGCTGGGTGTGGTGGCAAGTAAGCAGTGAGCTGAGATCGCCCCACTCCACTCCAGCGTGGGTGGCAGGAGTGAAACTCCATCTCAAAAACACAAAAAGGGATTTCCCCGCTGTTCTTTAAGCTTTCACTAACAGTTTCATACAGGTCCTTCCGACTCTCTGGTCCCCAAAGCAAAGCCATGTGTATTTTTTGTTTCTTGGCCATCCTACACTGTCTCCTGATCATTGAGCACTGCATAACAAACCACCTCAAAATTCAGTAGTTTAAAACAGCAGTCATTCATTGGCTCACAATATTGCAATTTTTAAAAAAAAGAGATGCTGTCTTGCTGTGTGGCTCAGGCTAGTCTCGAACTCAGGCTCCATTTATCCTCCCAACTCAGCCTCTCAAAAGTGCTGGGATTACAGGCGTGAGCCACCATACCTGGCCACAGTGTTGTAATTTTGTGGGCTCAGCGCAAAAATCCCAGTTGAGATCCCTTGACTGTATATCCAAAACAGCTCATTCTTGTGGCTGGGAGCTCAGCTGAGACTGCTGGGTGGCTGGGAGCTACTGTTACCCTCCGTGTGGAACTATCCACGCAGCTGCTTATGAAATTGCCTGGCAGGTTTGTCTTGCCTGTTGCACAAAACCAATTCACCCAGACAACATTACTGCAGTAAAAAAAAGTGTTAATTGGCCAGGTGCAGGGGCTCATGCCTGTAATCCTAGCCCTTTGGGAGGCCGAAACAGGTGGATCATGAGGTCAGGAGTTTGAGACCGGCCTGCCCAATATAGTAAAACCCCGTCTCTACTGAAAATACAAAAAAATTAGCCAAGCGTGGTGGCGCATGCCTGTAATCCCAGCTACATGGGAGGCTGAGGCAGGAGAATTGCTTGAACCTGGGAGGTAGAGGTTGCAGTGAGCCGGGATCGTGCCACTGCACTCCAGTCTGGGCGACAGAATGAGACTTCATCTCAAAAAAAAAAAAAGAAAAAATTTAATTAACACCGTTGGGCGCAGTGGCTCACGCCTATAATCCCAGCACTTTGGGAGGCCAAGGCAGGCAGATCGCCTGAGGTCAGGAGTTCGAGACCAGCCTGGCCAACATGGCGAAACACTTTCTCTACTAAAAATTAAAAAAAAAAAATAGCCAGGTATGGTGACACCTACCTGTAATACCAGCTACTGGGGAGGTTGAGGCACAAGAATTGCTTGAATCTGGGAGGCAGAGATTGCAGTGAGCCAAGATTGCACCACTGTACTCCAGTCTGGGCGACAAAGCAAGGCCCCACCTAAAAAAAAATAATAATGATGATGATGACTGGGCAAGGTGGCTCGCGCCTATAATCCTAGCACTTTGGGAGGCTGAGGGGGGCAGATCACCTGAGGTCAGGAACCAGCATGACCAACATGGAGAAAACCCTGTCTCTACTAAAAATACAAAAAATTAACCAGACATGGTGGCACATGCCTGTAATCCCAGCTACTCAGGAGGCTGAAGCAGGAGAATCGCTTGAACCCGGGAGGTGGAGGTTGCAGAGAGCCAAGATCCTGCCATTGCACTCCAGCCTGGGTGACAGAGCAAGACCCTACCCTGTACCCCGCAAAAAAAATTTTTTTATTAAAAAATTTAAGGCCAGGCACAGTGGCTCACATCTGTAATCCCAGCACTTTGGGAGGCCGAGGTGGGTGGATCACCTGAGGTCAGGAGTTCAAGGCCAGCTTGACCAACATGGAGAAACCCTATCTCTACTAAAAATACAAAATTAGCTGGGCGTGGGGGTGCATGCCTGTAATCCCAGCTATTCAGGAGACCGAGGCAGGAGATTCACTTGAACCTGGGAGGCAGAGGTTGCGGTGAGCCGAGATCCTGCCATTGCACTCCAGCCTGGACAACAAGAGTGAGACTCCGTCTCAAACAAACAACAAAAAAACTGGACACAAAAGGGGAACAACCGATAGCAGAGCCAACTTGAGGGTGGAGGGTGGAAGCCGGTAAGGATCAAAAAGCTGCCTATCAGTGACTGCTTGCCACCTGGGTGATGAAAACATCTTTGTACTAAACCCCAGCCGCCGGCAATTCACCCACATAACAAACCTGCGCATGCGCCCTCTGAACCTAAAATAAAAGTTGAAAAAGAAAAAACAAACTATAAACTAAATTCCTCCCACGGTTAGCTTGGCCTACGCCCAGGAATGCACAAGGACAGCCAGCCTGTGAGGCTGGAAGCAGGATGGAGTCGGCCATGCTAGACTCACCCGGCTGTCATAGGCTTTGCAAAGGTGATTTCAATCGGGCTTTCTCACAGCATGGCATGTGGCTTCCAAGAAAGGAAGTGGAAATTTTCTGCTCTCGTAAAGGTCAGGCCCCAAATGGCACATCCCCATTTCTGCTGCTGTACCACTGTACCCAGGAGCCAGAGGTTGCCGTGGGCTGAGAACAAGGCACTGCACTCTAGCCTGTGCGAAAGAGCTAAACTCAAAAAAAAAAGAAAAAAAAGGGCCTGGCATGGTGGCTCACGCCTATAATCCCAGCACTTTGGGAGGTAGGTGGATCACGAGGTCAGGTGTTGGAGACCAGCCTGGCCAACATGGCGAACTCTTGGCTCTACTAAAAACACAAAAATTAGCCAGGCATGGTGGCGGGCACCTGTAATCCCAGCTACTTGGGAGGCTGAGGGAGGAGAATTGCTGGAATCCAGGAGGCAGAGGTTGCAGTGAGCCGAGAGCCTGCCATTGCACTACAGCCTGGGCGACAAGAGCAAGACTCTGTCTCAAAAAAAAAACAACAAAAAAATAAGGTCTCTCTCTTGCCCAGGCTGGAGGGTAACGACGGAATCATGGATCACTGCAAACTTGGGCGCGGTGGCTCACACCTGTAATCCCAGCACTGTGGGAAGCTGAGGTGGGTGGATCACCTGAGGTCAGGCATTTGAGACCAGCCTGACCAATATGGTGAAACCCCATCTTAGAATATATATATATATATATATATATATATATATATATATATGTATATCACTGCAAACTCAAACTCCTGGGCTCAGGCAATCCTCCTGCCTCAGTCTCCTGAATACCTGAAACTACAGGTACATGCACCATGCCCAGCTAATTTTTATTTATTTATTTTTTGTAAAGGTAGGGTCTTCCTATGTTGCCAGGGCTAGAGAAAAAAACAGACATCAGAAGTCAACATGGGTGATTAGCATCTGAGACGAGTGGCTTTGGCCTCCACATACATCTTGATGGGAGTGGTATGTGTGTGCAGACAAGGAAGAATTGTTTGAAATCATCACTGGAGATTAGCTACCACACGCTGGATTATGCAAATGAGGAAGCTGAGATTCACAGATGGGACTGGTGGCTCAGGGGACAGAGGAGTAATAGCAATGATGGTGTTCATCGAGCCGTTCCATTGTGCCTGTGCTGTGCTGGGTGCTCCCACATACAATCTCTTTTTTCTTTTTTTGAAACGGAGTCTTGCTCTGTTGCCCAGGCTGGAGTGCAACGGCATGATCTCGGCTCACTGCAACCTCCACCTCCCGGGTTCAAGTGATTCTCCTGCCTCAGCCTCCCAAATAGCTGGGATTACAGGCATGCGCCACCACACCTGGCTAATTTTTTGTATTTTTAGTAGAGATCGGGTTTCACCATGTTGGCCAGGCTGGTCTCAAACTCCTGTCCTCAGATGATCAGCCCACCTTGGTCTCCCAAAGTGCTGGAATTACAGGCTTGAGCCACCACTACCGACCACCCACATGCAATCATATGAGGCAGAAGCAATTGTTAACCCCATTTTACAGATGAGGGAACTGAGGAACAGCAGGCTGCAACTTGTCTACAGCCACACAGCTCTTGAAAGAGGGCCCAGAGTCACATCTGACCAGTTTGACTCTGAGCCAGCTGCAAGTCCAAAAACCGTTACGTTTTTGTCTTGGGATGTGGTTTCGGCATTAACAACAAAGTGGAATTGTGCCCAAGATGCTAGCCAGTTCCAAATAAAACAAGGTGTGACATTTTTCATGCTTCAGTGTAGTACATTCTGGGAAGTCATGCCATAAAATGACTTGCGTTTTCCCAGAGGAAATCTCTTTAGCAGACATGCCCACTTCCTTCCCAGCACCACTCCTCTGTCATATGCCACAATGGAGGTGTTTTGTTTGCGTTTTTTTTTTTTTTCAGAGACAAGGTCTTACGCTGTAGCCCAGGCTGGAGTGCAGTGGCCTGATCTCGGCTCACTGCAACCTCTGCCTCCCGGGTTCAAGCAATTCTCCTGCTTCAGCCTCCCTAGTGACTGGGATTACAGGCACCTGCCACCACACCTGCTAAGTTTTGTATTTTTCCTAGAGACGAGGTTTCACCATGTTGGCCAGGCTGGTCTTGAACTCTTGACCTTCGGTGATCCACTCACCTTGGCCTCCCAAAGTGCCGGGATTACAGGCCTGGAACCACTGCACCTGGCCCACAACGGAGTTTGTTTTTTTTTTTTTTTTTTTTGAGACAGAGTTTCACTCCTGTTACCCAGGCTGGAGTGCAATGGCGCGATCTCGGCTCACCGCAACCTCCGCCTCCTGGGTTCAAGCAATTCTCCTGCCTCAGCCTCCCGAGCAGCTGGGACTACAGGCACGTGCCACCATGCCCAGCTAATTTTTGTATTTGTAGTAGAGACGGGGTTTCATGTTGACCAGGATGGTCTCGATCTCTTGACCTCGTGATCCACCCGCCTCGGCCTCCCAAAGTGCTGGGATTACAGGCGTGAGCCACTTCGCCCGGCCTATATATGTTTTTTTAAGTAGAGACAGAACTTGCTATGTTGCCCAGGCTACCTCAGACTCCTGGACTCAAATAATCCTCCTGCCTCAGCATTCCAAGTAGCTGGAATTCCAAGTGCTCACCACCATGATTGGCTAATTTTTTCTGTATTTTTTGTAGAGATGGGTTTTCGCCATGTTACCCAGCCTGGTCTCAAACTCTTGCGCTCAATTGATCTGCCTTTCTTGGCCTCCCAAAGTGTTGCGATTACAGGCATGAACCACCACACCCAGCCTGATCTTTTCTCTCCTTCATTTTTTTCATGTGAACTCTTCCTTCCGCCTCAGTTCTGACCTTCTGTAATGGAACTAGGAGATTGACTGCATTTACGGAAAATAAGAATGTAAGAAGCTCTTTGCAAATTTTCCTTTCCGTCTCTGCAAAGTTGTGAGCATCGATGACCATTTTGCAAGGCCAAAATCCAGGTTGTGAAATTCTGTTTTTTCCCGTTTCTGTCAAAATATAACAGAGTCATTTGGGGATTTTTATTGACTTTAATTTTCTTTTTTAAGCCTTGTTTTCCCAGCGTCGCTGGGATGTTGAGTTTCCTGTTGAAGAAACTCTTGGGTGGTTTGGCTCTGAGGCCTGTTAAGCGGGTGGGGGACTTCCCGGGGACAGGAAACAGCAGTGGGGGGTGCAGAGGTTGGAGGTTACAGAAGCAGAACGGAAGTGAGGAGAGGTTTCTGGGGCAGCAGTGGGTGGGGCTCCAGCCCAAACCCTGGAGAGGCTCGAGGCAGGGGCAGAAATGGAGGAGGGGGCAGGCAAGGTGGCTCACGCCTGTAATCACAACACTTTGGGAGGCTGAGGCAGGCAGATTGCTTGAGCCCAGGAGTTCAAGACCAGTTTACACATCGTCAAACCCCGTCTCTACAAAAAAATACAAAAATTAGCTGGGCGTGATGGCATGTGCCTGGTCCCAGCCATTCAGGAGGCAGAAGTGGGAGGATGGCTGTAGCCTGGGAGGTTGATGTTGCAATGAGCCATGATTGTGCCACCGCACTCCAGCCTGGTGACAGAGAAAGACCTCAAAGTCTTGCTCAAGTCTCTCAAAAGAAAAAAAGAGAGAGAGAGAGAAAGAAAGAAAAGAAGAGAAATGGGCCGGGGCGTGGTAGATCATGCCTGTAATCCTAGCACCCTGGGAGGCCGAGGTGGGCAGATCAAGACCATCCTGGCCAACAAGGTTAAACCCCAACTCTACTGAAAATATAAAAATTAGCCAGGCGTGGTGACGCATGTCTGTAGTCCCAGCTACTTGGGAGGCTGAGGCATGAGAATCGCTGGAACCTGGGAGGTGGAGGCTGCAGTGAGCTGAGATCGCACCACTACACTCCAGCCTGGGTGACAGAGCAAGACTCCATCTCAAAAAAAAAAAAAAAAAAAAAAAAAAAATGAGGCCAGGTGCAGTGGCTCATGCCTATAATCCTAGCACTTTGGGAGGCCAAGGTGTGTGGGTCACTTGAGGTCAGGAGTTTGAAACCAGTCTTGCCAACATGGTGAAACCCTGTCTCTACTAAAAATACAAAAAATTAGGTGGGCATGGTGGTAGACGCCTGTATTCCCAGCTATTTTGGAGGCTGAGACAGGAGAATCACTTGAACCTGGGAGGTGGAGGTTGCAGTGAGCCGAGATCATGCCACTGCACTCCAGCCTGACTCTGGCTGAGTCAGAGCGAGACTCCGGCTCAAAAACAACAAATAGAAGTGGAGGAGACTCACTCATTATCACGAAAACGTCATGGGAGAAACCGGTCTCATAATCCAATTACTTCCACCTGGTCCTGCCCTTGACATGTGGGGATTATTACAATGCAAGGTGAGATCTGGGTGGGGATCTTATCAGTTAGGAGCCACCATGACAAATCAGTGTCTGAACTTGAAACACACCCAGCAAACATGTGTCAACACTAATTGTGCTTAAAAAACACAAATCCCAAACCTAAAGTTCTCCAATTTCAGGAGAATGTAAGCATTTCCTGCGTCTTCTTTGCCTTTAGCAATTCAATATTTCAATAGCAGTGGGAAACTTCCTCATGACAAAATCTTAGTCAAGAAAAAGCAACTCCAGTGAATGGTTGTCTACAGGCACAGGCCGCCATGCCTGGCGAAATGTTTTTTATTTTTAGTATAAACGGATCTCCCTACGTTGCCCAGGCTGGTCTCCAGCAATCCATCCACTTTCTGGTGTGGTAGCTGCTGCTTGGACGTGGCCATCTCTGCGGCCGTCAGGGTTCTCTTTATGGCTTTGCCAATGCCTCCTTAACCAGCTCTCTATACATTAAATACTTTATGGTTAAATAACTCATCAGGTTCCTGTTTTCCTAACTGGACCCTGGCTGATCCATGGAGACGATGCTTCATTCATTCAACCCTTTGCTCATTCATTTAGCAGTCACCTGACACTTTCTCTGCGTCAGGTCCCAGGGAGGGCGATGCTGATGCTGGTAGCTCACAGATAAATCAGACACAGTTCTTTTTTTTTTTGAGGCATAGTTTTACTCATTGCCCAGGCTGGGGTGCAATGGCACGATCTCAGCTCACTGCAAACTCCACTTCCCGGGTTCACGCAATTCTCCTGCCTCAGCCTCCCGAGTAGCTGGAATTACAGGCATGTGCCACCACACCCGGCTAATTTTATATTTTTAGTAGAGACGAGGTTTCTCCATGTTGGTCAGGCTGGTCTCGAACTCCTGACCTCAGGTGATCTGCCCATCTCGGCTCCCAAAGTGCTGGGATTACAGGTGTGAGCCACTGCACCTGGCCCCAGGCACAGTTCTCATCCTGGAGTAGCTCACGGTCTGATGGGGGAGGCGCTTACAGGCAAAACAGAGCAGCAACTGCAGTGCGGGAGGCTGCGGGCCGTGTCCACTGGTCAGCCTGGGATCCGCATCCAGCCCACAGCCTCTAGACAGCGCTCCCTGAGGATTCACCCCTGGTCAGCCTGGGATCCCCATCCAGCCCACAGCCTCTGGACAGTGCTCCCTGAGGATTCACACTCTCCATCCCGGGAGCTGCGGCGGGCTGGGGACAGATGGGAGCTGCATCCGTGCAGCCTCTGGGGCGAGAGGACTCTCTGGGGGCTGTTGAGGCCGTTCTGCTCAAACCAGCTCATGACAAGCTTATGGGATCCAGATGCCTCCGCTGGCTCCAGTGCCTGCAGAGCCAGGGCCAGGCCTCTCACAGCAGCCAGGGAGGCTGGGCCAGGCACTGGGCATGGCTGCCAGCGGCAGGGCGAGCTAGGGAACTTATTCCCCCGGGGCTTCGCTGTGCCTGGACACCCGCAGTACAGTCAGTCTCCTGGCTTCTAACAGCACTTTCCCTGATGAAACGGACCTGACCGTGGCTTGCGTCTGACTGTGTGGAAGGAGGGGTGGTCTTGTGGCTCTGGCTGCATTTCCCCATGAGCAAGTTGGCTCTGTTTGTCTAAGGGAGGGTGGAACACAACATATGCCCAGGCTTGGTCAGCCAGACCTGGACTGTGGCCCTGCCTCCTGCGAGCTGTGGGCTTTGGGCAAGTCCTCCAACTTCTCAGGGCCTCAGAGTCCTCCTGGGTCACCTGGGCTCTCATCTGCCTTGCAGAGTTCTGTGCAGAAGAGGAAGAGGGAGGGCTTCGTGAAATGTAAAATCCTGCAGCCCGTGAAAGGTGTTAATCTACAATCTGACCTTGTCCTTGAGATGCTCACAGCCTGCAGGGAGACAGAGGTACTCTGTGCACAGAGGGGCCAGGGCAGACAGAGGACAGAACAGGACCATGGGGCCAGGGTGCATGTGGTTCTGGGCTCAAGACTGAGCCACTGCCACTGTTCTGGATGGTAGGAGCTGGAAATGCCCTAGACGCAGCTGTGTGACTCTGAAAATACACCTGCCCTCTCTGGGCACCCATTTCCTCACTGGCAAAATGACAGTCACGACACCCACGTTAGAGGGCTGGGTGAGGTAGCACATGGTGGGCACTTTCCCCTGGACCACGCCGGCCGCCCAGGGACATCACGTGGCCTCCACTGCCTCTGGACTTTGTGATCACAAAGTGATGCCCACGTGATGTCCCAGGGCGGCCGGCATGGTCCAGGGGAAAGTGCCCACCATGCCCAGCTAATTTTTGGATTTTTAGTATAGATGGGGTTTCACCACATTTGGCAGGTTGGTCTTGAATTCCTGACCTCAAGTGATCGTCCTGCCTTGACCTCCCAAAGTGCTGGGATTGCAGGTCTAAACCACTGCACTGGGCCCAGCCTCTACCCTTGACTCCTCCTAACCCAGAGAATCGGGCCAGAGCAGGCTTGAGCAGCCACTGCCAGCTCTACGGGACTCTAGGCTGGGAGTGCTCACTGGCCTCTGAGGACCATGCTCTGGAAACCAGATCCAGGAGGCAGCCTCGGCCCCAGACCCTCCTCACATCTGCCAGGCTGGGCTCCGTCGGAGAATGGGAGGTCTCCCAGACGCTCCTGGCATCCTTGCCTCTGAGACACTGGGCAGTGGAGAGGCAGAGGTGCTATCGACCCTTCCTCTTCCACATTCTAGTAAGGACCCCTGTCCCCCTGCCTGGATGGTGGGCCTGGAGAGGTTGACGGCAGCAGAGGTGGGGGCTCTACCTCCCTGAACCTGTATCTTGCCCAGTCTCTTTATCTTTTTTTTTTTGAGACAAGGTCTCACTGTTGCCTGGTCTGGAGTGCAGTGGTGTTATCTCAGCTCACTGCAACCTCCACCTCCAGGGTTCAATTCTCCTGCCTCAGCCTCCTGAATAACTGGGATTACAGGCACCCACCACCCAGCCCGGCTAACTTGTATTTTTGGTAGAGATGGGGTTTCACCATATTGGCCAGGCTGGTCCCGAACCCCTGGCCTCGTGGTCTGCCCACCTCAGCCTCCCAAAGTGCTGGGATTACAGGTATGAGCCACCACGCCCGGCCTCAGCCCAGCCTCTTAATGCAGCTGTTGTAAATGGGCCAGGATCCTGCTGGCCAGAAGTAACAGCAGCATTCTGGAGAACAGTGGCAGTAAGGACGGTCACAGGCAGGACAGGGGTAATAGCAGAAAGGCTGAAAGGCCAGAAGGTGCCAGGTGAGGACCCCAGCCTCTGCCCATCATGGTGCTATGCTCTTGCACCTCTGGGCTGGGAGCAAGGGGCCTAAGACCCAGGGCAGGGCAGAGGCCTCCTGGCCTCTGACCCCTGCCAGAGTTGTGTGTTTCCTCTTTTGCAAAGAGATGGGTGGTGCCCCCTCCCAGCATAGTCGTAATGATCAAATGAGCCAGCCCAGCCCCTGGCACAAAGCACATTCTCTACAGACAGAGTGGCGTTATTATCACACCTCCACTTTCCACATGGGAGAAACAGGCTCAGCAAGTAGGTGACAGTGCTAAGATCTGAACCCACACCTTCACTGTCCTGTGCACAGGGTAGGAAGGAGGCTGGCTGGGGAGCCGGGGTCCAGTGTCTGCCTGGGGTGGCAGTGACCACTCTCCACCTCCCTGTGCCAACAGCCAAAGACCAGACTCCAGTGTCCCCTTTGGAGCCCCCACAGCTATCAGAGGAGTCTGGCCCCTGCCCAGGGGGATTCCAGAGGGACCCTGCACTTTGTCCTGCCCCCACCCCACCCCAGCTGGTTGTCACCTGAGGGCCTGGTTGCCTCAGGCTGCCCCCCCACCTTGCAGGAGCAGGAGGAGGAACAGTTGTTGGGCAAGTGAGTTCTGGGAAAGGAGGGAGGGGTGCTCGCTCTGTGGAAAGCTGCCCTGGGGAAATGCAATCGGATCTTCAGAGCTGCGGTCTGTTCCTGGCTTGTTTCCAGTGGGTGTATTCACAGATGTTTTTGGCCAGGACTGAGAAAGACGTGGACCCATCCTTTACTGGGGGGGCACTGCATGGCCCAACAGGGGCCCTGGGGCCGGCATCCTGTGATTTAGGAATCTTCGCAGCCAGCCAGGCACAGGCAAGCAGGGAGTGGCTTTCCCAGCAGCTCTAGGGGAGGGAAAATAATTTCCCCTGCCTGGTGTATCAATATTCAACTTCTTGTTTAAATATTAAATTGTAACGTCCTCCTCTGACTGCCTAGCAGACACCGGGGATGAGTGAGCCCCTGTGTTCCTGGAAGTCTGGTTTCACGCTTCACTTGTTCCTAAATCGCTTGTTCTAACCTGGACCAGCCCAGGACAAGGGGTGCTGGGAATTCCGCCGAGGCTGGGCGTCAGCATGGGACCAGGCTTCAGGCCCTGACCACACTCAGGTGTGACCTGTGCTGCAATTCGGGGTGGGCGGGAGGAGCATCCCCTTCCAGGGCGGGTGCAGCAGCGGGAAACCGAGGGGAAGTGAGACCTGAGCGCAGAGGGAATGACATTCCTCCCAGCTGTGGCCCACTGTCAAGACTCAGAACCCAGCTCCAGCCCCCACCAAATTCCAAGGAGAGAAACGAGGCCAGGCCAGGCACGATGGCTCAGGCCTGTCATCCCAGCACTTTGGGAGGCCAAGGCGGTCAGATCACCTGAGGTCAGGAGTTGGTTGAAGACCAGCCTGGCCAACATAGCGAAATCCAGTCTCTACTAAAAATAAAATTAGGTCTGTCAGGTATAACCTGACCAAAAAAAAAAAAAAAAAAAAATAGGTCTGGAGCTGTGACTCATGCCTGTAATCCTAGCACTTTGGGAGGCCGAGGCGGGCAGATCATCTGAGGCTGGGAGTTCAAGACCAGCCTGACCAACATGGAGAAACCTCGTCTCTCCAAAAAATACAAAATTAGCGGGGCACGGTGGTGGATACCTGTAATCCCAGCTACTCCAGAGGATGAGGCGGGAGAATCACTGGAACCTGGGAGGTGGAGGCTGCAGTGAGCTGAGACTGCGCCATTGCACTAAAGCCTGGGCAACAAGAGTGAAACTCTGTCTCAAAAAAAAAGAAAAAAAATTAGCCGAGTATGGTGGCACACACCTGTAGTCCCAGCTACCTGGGAGGCTGAGGCTGGAGAATCGCTTGAACCCAGGAGGCGGAGGTTACAGTGACCTGAGATCGCGCTACTGCACTCCAGCCTGGCTACAGAGCAGAACTATGTCCCAAAAAAAAAAAAGATTGTTTATCTCACATCACAGCCCCAGGGTAAGTGCTCCAAGGCCACTGGGGCCACTCTGCCACCCCCAAAATGTTCCCTGCAAAGCACTCCAGTTACTGCCATGCTCCAGCCAGTGGGAACTGGGGAGGAGTGCCCAGAGCAAATGTCTGAAATCATCCATGACTTGCATATGTCGCTTCTGTCACATCCCGTTGGCCTGGACTTAGTCACACGGCCGCAGCCAGCTGCCAAGGGGAGGTGACACATCCGCCTAGAACTCAGTGTGTCCTATCACTAAGGACTACAAGAAGAATGCACACTTGAGGACAGTAAACAGCATCTAACACACGTGACAAAGAGTCGAGATAGGCCACCTCCACGGTTTCAGCAGCTCGTTGAGATCTCCGTGTCTTCAGGGATCCGGTGTGGTGACTTCTGGTCTCAGACTTGTCCCCTCACGGCCTCAAGATGGCTGCCATTGTGCCGACCATTACACCCTTATGCCAAATGCTGAAAAGAAATGTTGCTTTCTTGTCTATGAAAATTTTCTCAGACACCCCCTTTTCCAGCTGACTTTCCCTCTCATTGGCCAGAATAGCATTACACGCCCGTTTCCACTCCAATTACTAGGAAGGGACTGGAACGACTAGGACCGTCTTAGACCAATGGAGATTCACCCCCAGGGCTGAGGGAGGACCCACTTCCTCTACAGCCCTAGGCTACCTGAGGGTTAAACAAAATTGGGGTTCCCTTAGCAAAAAAGAAGGGGGAGGAGAATGGCTGTGGATGAGTTAACAGCACCCTCTCCAGGAACTGGCACTTCCTACCCACCTCTCTGCCCTAAGCAGATATTTATGCACATAATTTTTTTTTTTTTTTTTTTTTTGACGGAGTCTCGCTTTGTTACCCAGGCCGGAGTGCAGTGGAGGGTGTGACCTTAGAGCACTACAGCCTCTGCTTCCCAGGTTTCATGCGATTCTCTGGCCTCAGCCTCCTGAGTAGCTGGGATCACAGGTGCCCGCCACCGTGCCGGGCTAATTTTTGTAATTTTAGTAGAGACGGGGTTTCACCATGTTGGCCAGGTGGGTCTTGAATTCCTGATCCCAGGTGATCCACCCACCTTAGGCTCCTAAAGTGCTGGGATTACAGGTATGAGCTTACAAGGTTTTTGAGATCCCAAATTCCTGTGAAACAGCTGATGCTAAGGAGTTTAAAGACCTCCCCGATGGAGAAATGAAATCAGTGTGAGAACACAGTTTCTTCATCTCCCTGTCCCAGGATTTGACCCTGCACTCTTCAGCCAATCAAAGATCTCCACACTTTGGCCAACTTAAAAACCCTAAGGGCCAGGCGCAGTGGCTCCTGCTTGTAATCCCAGCACTTTGGGAGGCCGAGACAGGCAGATCACTTGGGGTCAGGAATTCGAGACCAGCCTGGCCAACATGGCAAAACCCCGTCTCTACTAAAAATACAAAAAAGTTAACCGGTGGGTGCCTGTAGTCCCAGCTACTTGGGAGGCTGAGGCAGGAGAATCGCTTGAACCCAGGAAGGGGAGGTTGCAGTGAGCTGAGCTGGGGCCACTGCACTCCAGCCTGGGTGACAGAGCAAGACTCTGTCTCAAAAGAAAAAAACCCCCAAACACGAAACACGTAATCTACTCTTGAATACCCCTAAGAGCCAGGGAGCTCACCTCCTTCCCATGCCACCCAAGATGGTCTGTGGACAGAAAACGGAGCCTAACGAACATCTCCTGCTTCAGCTGCCAAAAAGCAGCCCGCTGAGCCCCAGTGCTCCTGGCAGCAGCCCCAGTCCCGCTGGGGAGCTCTTTTCCAGCCTGGTGGGAATGCCCAGGCAGCTTCCACAATGCGAACCAGCTGGGGCCTCGCCCTGTGGGGAGCAGATATTCCTGTGGCCCAGCCCTGGAGCCACCCACAGGCCGTTCAGGTCCCTCCCAGGATCTCAGCCAGGCATCCAGGCTGAGCCCAGAGGGACCCCACAGGCCCTCACAGCTCCCTCGCTGGGACCCCTCCCTGGACAGGCTGTGGCTCACCCCTGCTCCAGCGGTAGGCTCCTCAGTGTCCTCATTTGGTTCCATTTATGTGAAACAGATTCAGGGTTGTTATGGGGGGTGGTTGTGCTGGTGGGACTCATCCTCGGGTGTTTGCGAGCCTTGAAAAAGGAGGGAAAAACAGGCCTCCCCCATTCCCCATCTCACAGTCTTTCCATCACTAGGGACGCCAAACTAGGAGCCAGGTCCCAAGCCCTTCCATGCTGGGCAGGTTGTGAGACCTCGTCGAAGCCACCGCCAGTCCACCCAGTGGCTTCCTGGCCAGAAGAATGGAGTGGAGGAGGCTGTGAGCCTGAATGCACTTCACCAATCACAGGGAACTGGGTGACATTCGGTCACTTTTATTCTGTTTATTATTCTCCTGTGTTTATAATGGGGAGGGGGTGTCTTCTTTAGAGAACCCCCACCCCTTGTCTGAGTGAATAGGCAGAGGGAACTTGCCCCTGTTGTAACTCTGGAGAGGAGGAAGCATAGGGTGGTCAGGAGGGGCTGCCCCTAACGGGCTCCCCAGGCTGGCGCTGCTGGGTCTCTGCCCTGCTCAGTCCCTGATGGCCCCTCTGAAAGAGGAACCAAAACCAGAAAAGAGAAAAGCACTCCCCACCCCGGGCCCTTGGGGCTGGGTTTCCCCCAACTCCCCACTGCTTTCCTACCTCCTCTCCGGGGACCTCATCCCTCCTTCCCCTTAGCACTGGCCTCCGCCCTCAAGGGCACCTCTGCCCAAACCGCCTGGCTTCCCATGCCACCCAGGGGTGCCCTAAGGTTCATCCTTTCTGTCTGTCATCTAGAAGTCCTTGGGCACTCACTGAGCTCACTCTGCTGGCCCTGGCGCCACGTGTCAGCCCTGCCCTGACACAGGGCACTGTCCTGAGTGTGTCCACAGCCTCCCACCGGGCCTGCTCCCACAGATCCTCCTTTGCAACAGCCTAAGCCCGGTGGCAGCTCAGACCTCCCTCTCCTGGGCCCTCAATCTCGCCTCCCCAGGAAGGGCGGCCAAGTATCCCCCTCCATCAGGAGCAGGTCAGGGAGGTGGCCTGGCAGGCCCCTCACAAGTACATCTTCATGGCCTCGTGTGTCGTGGGGCAGTAGCGGGCGTGGAGCTGGGCCAGCAGCGCCCTGGACGTGGCCTCGAAGTGTGTGCCCTGGCTCTTCTTGTTCCACACGTGGACGGCATAGGTGGCGTTGAGCAGCCGGGGCAGCTCCTGGGGGCTGATGTCCTCGAAGTACTTCTTCCAGTCCTGCCAGGGGATGGGGTAGAAGGCTTCGGGGGGCAGGGTGGTGACCCCGCGGCAGGCGCGGCTCTCGGCGAGGCTACGGATGGAGCACCACTTCTTGAAGACTCGCGTGAGCAGCTGGGGACCCTGGTGGCCCCAGATCCAGCCGTTGTAGTGGTCCACGAAGTCCCGCATGCACAGCGCCATGAACTCGTGCTGGCGCTCGAAGGCCAGGAAGGCGCCGTTGAGGACATAGCGGGACTGGGTGCCCAGCACGTTGGTCAGGTTCCTCAGATTCTTGAGGACGATGAAGTCCGTGTCCAGGTAGATGCCACCGAACTTCCACATGAGTGCGATCCTGGAGGCGTCAGAGAGCACGGGCAGCAGGTAGGGCTCCCAGCGCCCCTGCACCGCTGCGTACCAGTCAGCCAGGGGCGTGTCCCGGAACAGCTCCCGCAGGTCCAGCGGGAGCATGTGGACATTCGGAAAGCAGCTCAGAAGCGAGATGCCCAGGTGCCGGGGCAAGGAGGCGTTGCCACCTGGAAGCCCTTTCATCAGGACCAGCACACGGGATTTGGGGTGAGTTCTGGCAGCCGACTCCACCGAGCACATGAAGAGGAAGTTGGGGTTGGTCCGGTCCGAAGTCTCTAGGAAGAAGATGTCGCCCGGAGGGGGGCTGTGGGAGGGAGGGGTGAGTGGTGCCAAGGTGGGGCAGAGGATATCTGCCGGCAGGTTATAGAGCTGCCCTTGCTCCTTGGGCTCTCCCACAATGTGCCAGTAGATCATGATGGAGATGCAAAATGTGAACTTGAAGCCGATGATAAACAGGGTGCAGCCCCGCTGCCTTGGGGCGCCCCGGAGCAGCCGCAGCAGGAGGTCAGGGGGCTTGGACATGATCTTCCCAGATCGGACCAGGGGCTTCCAGCAGGAACTGGCTGATCTGTAAGACATGAGCACCCGCCATCAGGGAGGCCACTGGCATTCCCAACCCAAAGGAAAACACTTCCTGTGACCATCAGCCAGAGCCAAGCCTGGCTTCCAAGCCCATGGGCTCCCGGGGCCACAGAGACCAAGGCTTGAATTCTAGCCTGCCGGCTGCTCACCTACAAAATGGGAGCACTGGCCGGGCGCGGTGGCTCACGCCTGTAATCCCAGCACTTTGGGAGGCCGAGGCAGGCAGATCACGAGGTCAAGATATCCAGACCATCCTGGCCAACATGGTTAAACCCCTTCTGTACTAAAAATACAAAAATTTATTGCAGAATTGGTTAAGATCAGAAACAAAGAAAAAGAGAAAGGAAAAAAAAAAAAAATTAGCTGGATGTGGTGGCACGTACCTGTAGTCCCAGCTACTAGGGAGGCTGAGAAAGGAGAATTGCTTGAACCTGGGAGCCAGAGGTGGCAGTGAGCCGAGATTGCGCCACTGCACTCCAGCCTGGCAACAGAGTGAGACTCGTCTGAAAAAAAACCCAAAAACCAAATGGGAGCACAGTGGGTCATGGACTAGGGTCTGAGCAGGGTCCCTTCTACTCTCTGTGACACACCTGTGAGCTCCCCCAAGGACCGGGCCAGTGCCACCCATGGTGTGCCACCATCACAAGCCCAGGCCAGAGTCTGGTCTGTGTAAGAACTGTCAGAAGTGATGGCTTTGCCATGTGACACACAGCGCTCTGTTAGGAGGGGCAGCCTGGGATTTGAGGTCCAGCTCCTGCCTGCCTCAGCTCCATGAGCCAGGCCTGAGGCTCATCTGAGGGCAGGCCACGGAGTGAGCCTGTGGATATTCAGCATGAGGCCTGGGGCTCTGGCAGGCCCAGTTGCTGGCTTGCTAAGGGCTGGCCTGGCAGGTACACTCACAGGGTGCCCGGTTCAGGCACAAAGGATGAGCCCTTTGCCCCAGACACAAGGGGGTCTTTTAGTCCCCTGGCTGCCCAGCCCGGACCCTGGGCTGTGCTTCTCATAGACACAGGTGGGAGAGGACCAGGGAGGTCGTGCTGTAGGCCATGACACTCACTGGTCCTCCTGTCCCAGACCTCACTCTTTCCTGGCGATGTCTACTTGGCCGGTGGCCAGGAACATGCCCAGGTCCCTCGCAGGTGGTTGGGGGAACAAGACAGGCTTGGACCCTGCTCCTGGGGGCAAGGCTGTGTGAACACCTGGGAGGCATGGGACCCCACCTCTGCCTGAACTGGCTGTGTGACCTGGGGCAAGTTACAGAGCTCTCTGAGCCTGTCTTCCCACCTGCAGGACAGGACGCTGGAACCCACTCAAGGGTAACATCCATTCATTCACAGTTCAGTAAACACTGGCTGTCCCTCCTGTCCATGCCGGGTGACTCTCTCAGCATCTCACACATGGGAACATGTGTGGCCCCTTACAACGACCCTATGGGGTGACAATCACCACCCCCACCCTACAGATGAGAAAATGGAGGTACAGAAGTGCTGTACCTGCCGCAGGGTTCCACAGCCAGCAGTGACAGCGCAGGAGTGAGCCGCCTGGCTGAGGCCCCTGCTCTCACCACTGCCCCGCCCTGCCTGGGAGAGGTGGCTAGCCAGTGTGCCCCGTGTGTTGAAGGAACTCGGTGTAGGCTGACCTGAACCGTATCAACTGTTAACAGCCAGTGGGACCACCAATGACTCAATGATTTCTAAGTGCTCTGTGACACACTTAGCCCCTCTGGCCCTCAGCAAGCCCGGGGCAGTTGCATCATTTCTACTTTAGGTGCCAGAGAACCTGGGCATAAGGTCAAGGGACTGGGTGCAACCTGGGCGCTACAGGGAGCTGGGAGTTGGTCCCCTCCCAAGGACAGGCAGAAGCTGGAGTGGCAATCTCACACGGGCTGAGGGTGGTGCTGGGAGCCTGGGGCTTGGTGATGTAGGCTGGGCCCTTACCAGGGTAGAGAGCAGGGAACCTTGATGATATCACTGGCTGGTAACTGACCAGCCTTGGCAGCCCGTGGCAGAGAGGTGGGGATCCTGGCAGCCCTGAGGCCTCCGGGAGGCACACCCTGACTCAGCAGCCGACCTTCTTTGCCAACACAAACACGGCCCTTCCACGCACTTGTGGCGCCTCCAAATACATCTGCAAAAGATGGCAAGAAGAGAGTGAGACAGGTCGCCGGCTCTCAGAGGCTGCATCCCCCTGGCCACACACACAGGTCAGGCCTGGGACTCATGTGTTCACTGATTTATTCACTTACTCCACCTCTCAGGGTACACTCAGAGACAGGGCAGGCCCTGCACTGGTACCCAGGAGAAGGGGAGAATCAGACACAGCCTTGCCCCGAAGGAGCTCTCAGCCTGGTGGGAGCACCATTTAGAAACAGAGGTCAGGGCTGGGCGTGGTGGCTCATGCCTGTAATCCAAGCACTTTGGAGGCCAAGGCGGGCGGATCACCTGAGGTTGAGAGTGCAAGACCAGCCTGACCAACACGGTGAAACCCCGTCTTAAAAAAAAAAAGAAAGAAAAAGAAATAAAAAAATTAAAAAATTAAAAAAAAAATAGCAACAGAGGTCAGGTCTGGTGGCTCACACCTGTAATTCCAGCACTTTGGGAGGCCGAGGAAGTCTGATCACTTTCGGTCAAGAGTTTGAGAACAGCCTGGCCAACATGGCGAAACCTCGTCTCTACTAAAAGTACAAAAATTAGCCAGGTGTGGTGGCGCACACCTGTAATCCCAGCTACTCAGGAGGCTGAGGCAGCAGAATTGCTTGAACCCAGGAGGCGGAGGTTGTGGTTAGCCGAGATTGCGCCACTGCACCCCAGCCTGGGTGACAGAGACAGACTCTTTTTTATTTTTTTTTTGGTTACAATGCAGAGCCTCTATCTTAAAAAAAAAAAAAAAAAAAAAAATGGTGGCTCGCGCCTGTAATCCCAGCACTTTGGGAGGTTGAGGTGGGTGGATCACCTGAGGTCAGGAGTTCGAAACCACCCTGACCAACAAGGTGAAACCCCATCTCTATAAAAAAAATAAAATAAAATAAAAAAAATAAAAAGCCAGGTGTCATGGCTCCAGCACTTTGGGAGATCAAGGTGGGAATCACCTGAGGTCAGGAGTTCAAGACCCGCCTGATCAAAATGGAGAAACCTCATCTCTATTAAACATACAAAATTAGCCGGGTATGGTGGTACATGCCTGTAGTCCCAGCTACTCAGGAGGCTGAGGCAGGAGAATCACTTGAACCCAGGAGGCGGAGGTTGCAGTGAGCTGAGTTCGCACCATTGCACTCCAGCCTGGGCAACAAGAGTGAAACTCCGTCTCAAAAAAAAAAATACAGGAAACAGACAAAGATGGTGACTCCCTCGGGGAGGTGACACTTGGTTAAGCACCAAGGATGAGCACGTCAGACAGAGGAGACGTGGTGGCTCCAGACCTCCGTGAACACCGTGGGGACAAGCGTCCAGTGTGCACCTGCGTCTTCTCTCCCCACGACCCGCCTCGGAGCTCAGCATGCAGCAGGCACATGGGAAAAGGGCTCACTCTGACCCGCTCGCTCGACAGCCAGCTGGATGCTTTACAAATACGTCAGCCATGTCATTCTCAGCTCAGACTCTGAGTGATGTGGGAGGCCCTGATGCACTGGGCCCCATGTGTCCCCCACATCCTGATCTCATATTCCGCTGCTCTCTCTGCCACCTGTGCCCCAGCCACACCTGGCTGACCGTTTCTCGGGCCTCATGTGACTGCCAGGGCCTTGGTACTTGCTGTCCTTCTGATTGGAAGGTTGTTCCCTCAGGTGCCCACTCAAAAGTCCCCTTCCCACCAGGTCCTCCCTGGGCCCCCTGAAATTCCCACTCCCCGCCCAATGGCGGGGGTTCAGAGTCCCCTCTTTAGGCTACTCATCCTTGCACTTACTCTAACACACTGTACGTCCCACGTATTTGCTTTGGTTGTCCGGAACATAACCCCATGAGGACAGCTATGTTTTGTGTGTGTGCATGTCTTTTTTTTTTTGAGACAGAGTCTCGCTGTCACCCAGGCTGGAGTGCAGTGGTGCGATCTTGGCTCACTGCAACCTCTGCTGCCTGGGTTCAAGTGATTCTCCTGCCTCAGCCTCCCGAGTAGCTGGAACTACAGGCGCCCACCACCATGCCCAGCTAATTTTTCTACTTTTAGTAGAGACAGGGTTTCCACATATTGGCGAGGCTGGTCTTGAACTCCCAACCTTGTGATCCGCCCGCCTCGGCCTCCCATAGTGTTGCGATTACAGGCGTGAGCCACCGCACTCGGCCTTATGTTTTGTTCAGCTCTAGAATGATAGAACAGTGCCTAGCTCTTAGTATGCAGTCAATCAATAGTCAGTGATTACAATGAATTAAACAACCAGTGAATTAATGAATGATCAGTAAATGAATGAATCAGTGAGTGAGTGAATTAACAACTGAGTGACCACTAAGCGTGCAGATCCATGTGGTGTCAGAGGCCGGGTTAGCTCCCTGGGATGGGGGTAGCAAGGACAGGGCTGTGGTGTAAAACAAAACAAGATGTCCTCCTGTCCCGTCTTCTGCAGGGAGAGGGGCTATTTCAGTCCTGGGTAATTTTAACCCCACGTGAATCACGCGGATGGGTGGACAGTTGGAGGACCAGGAGCAGCAGCACAGGCCCCTGGCCACTTGGGGGCCCCAAGTGCTGGAATGATCTGCCTCCATGGTGTGGGTGGGGTCTGGGCCCACCTGGAGTGGCAGGAGATGTCGCTGGACCACAGTTGGGGGTGCCAGACTTGAGCCACGCCATATTTGGTGTCAGAGCCCAAGACCCAGGAATAGAAACTATTTATGGGGCCAAATTGGCCACAGCCCAATACCCGGGTGACCTCAGGCCCAAAGCATGCTCCTGGCCCCCGAGACAGGCCTCACAGTTGCGGCCCATGTCCTGGGCTTTGTCAGCCGGGCCTGGCACACCCCTGCTGCCTGCCCTGCCTCCAGGCTCACCACTTCCCGCCCCGTCGCCAGGGAGCTGTTCCCGGTTAGCCTGTTGCTGTGGCCACTCCCCTGCTCGAAGCCCCTCCATGGCTCCCATCACCAGGATCCCCCATGACTTATCTTAGGCAGGAAGTAAGGAGTGAGAGGAGGTGCAGGGCCTGGCTGGGCGCGGTGGCTCACACCTGTAACCCCAGCATTTTGGCAGGTTGAGGCAGGCGGATCATGAGGTCAAGAGATTGAGACCATCCTGGCCAACATCATGAAACCCCATCTCTACTAAAAATACAAAAATTAGCTGTGCGTGGTGGTGGGCGCCTATAATCCCAGCTGCTCAGGAGGCTGAGGCGGGACAAAATCACTCGAATCTGGGACATTGAGCCATTGCACTCCAGCCTGGGTGACAGAGCGAGACTCTAAGAAAAAAAAAAAAGAAAAATCGGCTGGGCGTGGTGGCTCATGCCCGTAATCCAAGCACTTTGGGAGGCCCACGTGGGTGGATCACAAGGCCAGGAGTTCCAGACCAGCCTGACCAACCTGGTGAAACCCCATCTCTACTAAAAATACAAAAATTAGCCAGGCATGGTGGCACACACCTAACCCTAGCTACTCAGAAGGCTGTGGCAGGAGAATCGCTTGAACCTGGGAGGCAGAGGTTGCCGGGAGCCAAGATCTCACCACTATACTCCAGCCTGGGCAACAGAGCAAAGACTCTGTCTCAAACAAACAAACCAAAAAATAATTGAGAGGTGCAGGGCAATGGAGACAGAGGGCCAAAGGCCAGGTCAGACCCCTGCTGGCCAGGTCCTTGGCACAGCTCTTCAGGCCCCAACAAGGGGCATCAGCATCAGGGGCCAGGCTCAAGGGCCTGGAAAAGGCCCTCCAGGCTGGAGCTTGTCATCCCTACACAAACTGCACCTCCACCTCTCCCTACAGTAGAGGCACTACCCCTCCAGCCCTGTGTCTAGCCCAGCTTGGCCTAGCACTGGCCAACCATGACCCAACAAAAGAGAGTCCACACTGAGCCCCCATCCAGGCTGAGTGCGGACACAGAGGCTCCCAGAGCGCTGGGGTTGTGCCCTCAGAGGCTCTGATGTCCTGATGGGAACACAGAGGCCCAGAGAGGTAAAGGTGTCAGAGGCGTGTGAACCAAACCAATTCCATCTGAAATAGGAGCTGGGTAAAATGGGGCTGGAACCCACCGGGCTGCATTCTCAGATGGTGACGGCATTCTAAATCACAGGATGAGGAGGGTGGCGCAGAATACAGCTCATAAGGACCTTGCTGATAAACACGCTGCAGTAGAGAAGCCGGCCAAAACCCACCGAAACCAAAATGACCACGACAGTGACCTCCGGCCGTCCTCACCGTTACACTTCCACCAGTGCCATGAGAGTTTATAAATGCCATGGCAAGTTACGCTCTATGGTCTAAAAAGGGGAAGTATGAATAATCCACCCCTTGTTTAGCATATAATCAAGAATTAACCATTAAAATGGGCAATCAGCAGCCCTAGGGCCTGCTCTGTCTATGGAGTAGCCATTCTTTTACTCCTTTACTTTCTTTTTTTTTTGAGATGGAGTCTCACTCTGTCGCCCAGGCTGGAGTACAGTGGTGCCGTCTCGGCTCATTGCAACCTCCACCTCCTGGGTTCAAGTGATTCTCCCGCCTCAGCCTCCCAAGTAGCTGGGAGGTGCCCGCCACCATGCCAGGCTAATTTTTTGTATTTTTAGTAGAGAGGGGGTTTCACCATGTTCACCAGGCTAGTCTTGAACTCCTGACCTCAAATGATCCACCCTCCTTGGCCTCCCAAAGTGCTGGGATTATAGTATGAGCCAATGTGCCCGGCCTTAATAAACCTGCTTTCACTTTTGCACTTCCAACTCACCGTGAATTCTTTCTTGCCCCTTGGCATGAGTGACCACGACCACCGCCCCCACATCACTCTCTCACATCACTCAACATTTCCTTCCATGTGCCCTGGCCCAGGGAGCAGACTGAGGACCTGGAGAGCCCCATGCAGGGCCTGGGGAGGGCTCTGGGTCCCTGTTAGGGCAAGGGATACAGGAATGGGTGTAAGGTCTTTTAGGCTGACTGACGGCTCCGTGGATGCAATGGCGACTCCCGTGACCTGCACGTACACCTCTGGATGGCCTCCTGGAACTAGAAAATCTAAAGTAACTGGAAGACCATGAAGAGAGGAAGCCTTATCAACCCCTGCGGGGCCTAACTAACTTGAGACATTCTCTATTGTTCCTTATTCCCTACCTCTGTTCTGGAAAAGGAATGTTGCTTCTATGCCAACCAGTGGGGACTGCAACAAAACACAGCCTAACGGCTAACTAAAAGGGCCTCTCCAACTCATGAACCACGTGGTCCCACCTTTAAAGCCGGGCTCCGTGGCTCCTCCCACTAATGGAACCCCTGGCTGCCACATTGCTCCTTTTAGCCTTCGGGCCTTGCCTAATTAACATCCACGGTAATTAGAGAAACAACCCCTCGTGGGTACAAGCCACTAAGTGCAAACGCTAGGGTGTAAAAGGTGACGCTCCCTAATATCCATGAGAGAGCATCAAAGGGGGAAATAAAGTGGACATTTTGCCCAGCATTTTGTCAGCACGTGGTCAGCAACTGTCCCTATTTTTAAAACCGTCCCTATTTTTGTGAGTGACTGCCTCTTCCTGCTTCTGTACCTCAGCTTACTGCTTACCAACTGGAAAACCTTAAAAAAAAACCTGCCTCGTTGTCTAAGACCTGCTGCGTTGTCTAAAGTCCTGAGTTCCTTCCCCTGCCCCTTCACCTAGAAAAACTGTGTACTTTTCTTTTGCTCCAAACTTTTTGGTGCAAACCCTTCTAGGCCCGCCGGCATAATAAAGTGTGTTTCTCCAATCCCCTGAGTGCCACTTGGGTTTCTTGTCAGGTAAAAATTTCCAAAACACCTCAATTGATAAGGCAATTGGACTTTGTAACCAACTTGGTCAACCTCCTGACTCGAGACCCTACAACCCCCTCCCAGCTTGCAAAAAAAAAAAAAAAAAACGCGTTAAACTGTAAGTTCTATAACTTTCCACTGCCCACCCCAAACTTATAAAACCAACTCCTATCCCACCACCCTCCGCTGACTCTCTTTTCAGACTCAGCCTGTCCATACCCGGCTGAATAAACAGCCATGTTGATTACACAAAGCCTGTTTGGGGGGGTCTCTTCATTCAGAGCGCGCGTGTTAACACTGGGCAGAGGGAGAGGTTCAGCTGTGATGTGAGGCTGTTGAAACAGAGGCCAGCCAAGAGCGGTGGCTCATGCTTGTAATCCCAGCACTTTGGGAGGCCAAGGCAGGTGGACAACAAGGTCAGGAGTTCAAGACCAGCCTGGCCAACACAGTGAAACCCCATCTCCACTAAAAATACAAAATTAGATAGGCATGGTGGTGGGCGCCTGTAATACCAGCTACTCGGGAGGCTGAGGCAGGAAAATCACTTGAACCTGGGAGGCGGAGGTTACTGTGAGCCAAGATCCTGCCACTGCACTCCAGCCTGGGCGACAGAGCAAGACTTTGTCTAAAAAAAAAAAAAAAACAACAGAGGCCTTGGCTGCTCTCACAGGAGCTCAGGAGCTGGAGTGGCCTTCAGAGATGTTTGTTCCAAATCGCAATGGGGGCTGTGATGGTTAATTTCATGTGTCAACTTGACCAGGCCACAGGGTGCCCCAATTAAACGTTACTCCTGGGCGTGTCTGCGGGGTGTTTCCAGAAGAGATTAGCATTTGAATGTCGGACTCAGGAAGCAGATGGCCCCAAGGGTGGGTGGGCCCCCAACCCTCAAGGACCTGAGCAGAAGGAAAGGCTGAGGACGGAGCAACTGGCCCCATGTTCTCCTGCCTCACTGCTGAGCTGGGCCGTCTCATCTCATCTTCTCACTGACTGGTCCTGTTTATTTGGAGAACCCCAGCTAACCCAGGGGCCTACACCAACGTTAGCCCACAGCGGGTCACTGGGGACAGGCAGCTCCTGGGGCAGGGGGTGATCCACCCAGGAGACCGGGGCTCCAGGGCGCCATGGTGGGACCAGATGGAGCCACCGCACACAGCGCAGCCCTCGGCCCCTGGAAACGATTGTGTGTTTTCGGTTGTCTCACTCCTAAGGGGCAGGGGCTACTCCATCTCTCATTCTGTCCCGGCAGATAGCAGGAGTTCAGCAGATAAGGAAGAGACAGGGACTGGCCCTCCAATACAGCCAGGGGCTATTTCCATTCTTCTCAGGTTCTTGGGGTCTCAAGAGGAGGGCACAGGAACTGGAACTCCGGGAGCAAAGCCTCAGCCCCATGGTGGGAGGCCAGCAGTTCATTCAAAGGTGGGATGTGGGGAGAAACACACCCAGCAATGGCGGAGGGGCGCCCATCAGTACCACGGCTGGAGCCTGCCGCGCCTTCCAAGCCTCCAGATAAGGAGCTGGCCCCTGTGCATGGCCAGGCTGGGGTGTGGCCACCCCTGCTCATTTGTGATTGTAACTCCTTACACCCCTGAGGTGTAAGATACCAGTGCCAAGGTACATGGGGGCTCCCACTGTGTCACCAGCCATGGGCCTGCAGTCAGGTCATGCTCCTTCTCTGAGCCTCAGTCTCTCTGCCCGCAAAATGGGATTAACTCTGGCCAGGCACAGTCGCTCACACTTGTAACCCCAGTACTTTGGGAGGCCAAGGTGGGTGGATCACCTGAGGTCAGGAGTTCGAGACCAGCCTGGCCAACATAGTGAAACTGTGTTTCTACTAAAATTACAAAAAATTACCTGAGCGTAGTAGCTGGTGCCTATCGCTTGAACCCATGAGGCAGAGGTTGCAGTGAGCCAAGATCGTGCCATTGCACTCCAGCCTGGGCAACAACAGCAAAACTCCATCGCAAAAAAAAAAAAAGAAAAAGGAAAGAAATGGGATTAACTCCACCTTGGAGGGATGGAAGGAGGCAATGCAAGTCCACGGCCATCGCCTCACAGGCCTTCTCCACAGCAGGCGGAACTGGTGCATATCTGCGTGCAGAAGTCTGTGAAGGGGCTGGGAGGGAAGGGCCACTCGGGAGTCTCTAAGGTCAGGAAGCATAGGCATTCGGCCAGAACTAGCACGCTCTTTATCACGCTCCCAGTCTCACAGCTGTCACCAACTGGACGGTCCAAGCATGCCATCCCTGTCCCATGGTCATACTTGCTTCTAGGGGAGCCAAATCAGGTCCCCTCCCCACCCACCTCCACCCCTGCCTGAGCAGAGACCCTGGTGGAGTTCACCCCAGGGTCTCCCAGCCCATTGCTTCCCGGCTTCCTTCCCGAGCAGGACTTTGTGTGGCCAGGCCTGGAGGACCAAGGCCCATAGCGATATGCCCGAGCTTCCTTCCTAGCCCTGCACCGTGCCCACAAGACAGGCCACTGCTCTAAGCCTTCGTTCCTCTTCTGTGGACAGGTCACAGGTCGCTGTGGGGATTGAGTGTGGTCAGGGCTCAGCTGGGTCCTAAACTCAGACAGGAGCCCAAGGTGGACCCCTGGCCAGGGTGAGGTGGAAAGGAAACTTCTCACACCACCTTCTCCAGGGTCCCCATGACCCTATGGGTCACATGTGGCTTTCAACATCACTACTATGGCAGCTCCGTGGAGAAGCTCCCTCTGCAGCAGGAGAAAAGTCAGGTGCACCGCTGTTCTGCAGCAGAGACAGAGGGCCGTCTAGGTTTACCTCCCCTGAGAATACCTGGTGTCCTGTGGGGAGCCACCGCTGCCCTTGGGCCCCACCCCCTGGCTGTCACCGTAAGCACTGACTCAGGTCTGGCTAATGACGGTACCGCACTCCTGGCCGCAGTGGCCAGGCTGAGGTGCACAGAACCCAGGCCGGGCCAAGCTTCCCATGGGGTCGCTAGGTGTGAGCCAGGAGCCGTCGGGGAGAGCCTGTCTGGGAACGAAGCCAGCCCTGAGGCGAGAAGAGCCAAGGGAAGGAGGCAGAGACCCACGGCAACATTGTCTTCACACGTGGATCCCACCGTGTACTCCACCCAAGAGGAAAGGAGAGCCTAGAAGTCAATGATGGAACCTTCCAATGACCTCCTCAATCAATCAATGAAGGTCTTCTTCCCTGATGAGTGTCTTCTTCCCGCTTTTTCTCTCCAGGGCTCCTTGTACCTCCCCGCTTTCTCTTGGTCCTGTCACTCCAGGTTGGTCTCTCTTTCTTTCTCTCTCCCCTCTCTCCCTCCTCATCCCCCTGAGCAGACACCAGGATCCCTGACCCCACAACATCATGAGGGGCGGGGCTGCAACAGCAGCAGATAGAGAAGCCAGGGCCAGGCTCACAGGACTGAAGGCACACAGCTCTGCAGCTGCTGTCAGGACTTGTGTCCCACCCCCAGAAAGGGGTTCCCCCACCAGAGGAACACACTCTGCTTTTTACAGAGACAGAGTCTTGATCTGTCGCTCAGGGTGGGGTGCAGCGGCGTAATCTCGGCTCACTGCCAACCTCTGCTGCCTGGGTTCAAGTGATTCTCTTGCCTCAGCCTCCCAAGTAGCTGGGACTACAGTTGTGCGCCACCACGCCCGGCTAAATATTTTGTACTTTAGTAGAGATGGGTTTTTGCTGTGTTGGCCAGGCTGTTCTTGAACTCCTGACCTCAGGTGATCCAACCGCCTCGACCCCCGCAAAGTGCTGGAATTACAGGTGTGAGCCACCGTGCCTGGCTGGACCACACTCTTGACCTCCAAGCAGCATGGGAGCCCCCTTGCCGGGAAGAGGACACCTGGACTCATTGGGACTGGGAGGTTTGGGGGAGGGGACACAGTGGGAGAGGAAGGGTCAGGAGCCTTCGTGCAGAGAAGGTGGGGAGCCTGCCAGGTTCTTCCACTTGCTGAGGACACAGCTGGTGGAGTCAGGCGGTCCTAGCCCAAACAATGGGGTGGGCAGGCTGTCTTAGCTCAGCCTGACCCCCAGTGAGGGGTGCAGGGATTACTCCAGCCAATCCCAGCCCCTGCTCTCCTATTTAACTTTCAGAAAAGTTAGGGGGCCGCAGTGGCACTGGGGCTGGGGCGCATCACAGTGTGGTCTGCTGGCCGCAGGATCCCTGCTCCCCATGGTGCAGCCTCGGCTGGCATGTGCTGCCCTGCTGTGTGTGTGTGTGAGCATGCTACCCTACTGAGTGTGTGTGTGTGTGTGTGTGTGTGTGTGTGTGTGTGAGGATGC
>PVKV010022368.1:0-35528 GCA_004027835.1 Alouatta palliata
TCCTGGTCAACATGGTGAAACCCCGTCTCTACTAAAAATACAAAAATTAGCTGGGCATGGTGGCATGTGCCTGTAGTCCCAGCTACTCGGGAGGCTGAGGCAGGAGAATTGCTTGAACCCAGGAGGCGGAGGTTGCGGTGAGCCGAGATCGCGCCATTGCACTCCAGCCTGGGTAAGGAGCGAAACTCCGTCTCAAAAATAAATAAATAAATAAATAAAAATAAAAATAAAAATAAAAATATAGGCTGGGTGCAGTGGCTCACACCTATAATCCTAGCACTTTGAGAGGCCACTTGAGGATTGAGGCCAGGAGTTTGAGACCAGCCTGGGTGATATAGTGAAACCTCATCTTGACTAAAAACATAAAAAATAGCCAGGAGTGGTGGCAGGTGCCTGTACTGCTGGCTATTTGGGAGACTGAGGTGGGAGGCTCACCTGAGTCTTGGAAGTCAAGGCTGCAGTGAGCCAAGATTGTGCCGCTGTACTCCAGCCTGGGTGATAGAGTGAGACCCTTTCTCAAAAAATAAATAAATAAATAAAAGTAAATAAACAAACATTTAAAATAACAATGAAAATCATCATGATTAAACCAGGCACTTATATACCCTTGACTTCACTTTTTAGTAGAGACGTGATTTCAACATGTTGGCCAGGCTGGTTTTGAACTCCTTCATATCTAACCTGAGGGGTAGGTGTTATTTCTGTTTTACAGATGAGGAGCTTAGAGGGCTTAAATGATCTGCCTTAGTTCAAAAGTCTCGTTAGTAAGTAGCGGAGCTGAAACTGAACCCAAGTCTGTGTGACTCCAGAGTCCAAGTTCTTTGCCCCTTCCAGTTTTCATTGTATTTGTCCTAATTTTAAGTGGATTTGGGTAAAGACAGAAACACCTTTGTGCATTTCTTTTTTTTTTTTTTTGAGAAGGAGTTTTCCTCTTGTTGCCCAGGCTGGAGTGCAATGGCACAATCTCGGCTCACTGTAACCTCCGCCTCCTGGGTTCAAGCGATTCTTCTGCCTTAGCCTTTTGTATTTTTTAAATATAAAAATTAGCTGGGATTACAGGCACGCGCCACCATACCCAGCTAATTTTTGTATGTTTAGTCAAGACGGGGTTTCACCATGTTGGTTAGGCTGGTCTCGAACTCCTGACTTCAGGTGGTCCACCCGCCTTGGCTTCCCAAAATGCTGGGATTACAGGGATGAACCATCACACCCAGCCTGCTTTGTTCATTTCTGATGGCAGCTTGCTTTCTTTTCAGAACGGTTTTGGAACACACACGTGGTTTCTAAAGAGAATCCCCAATTCCCAGTATCCTTTGAGAAACGAATACATAGGAGAGTTTGTGAATGGATATCGTCATGGACATGGCAAGTTTTATTATGCGAGTGGTGCCATGTATGATGGAGAATGGGTTTTCAATAAGAAACACGGCATGGTGAGTATAGACCTGGGAAGATCACATTTTAAATAATTACGTAAAGCCATTGAAATTATGTAAAGCAATTGAAACGTCCAAGTATAATTGCAGATTTGTCTATTTCACTTACAGATGTATCAGTTTTTACTTCACATATTTGAAGCTTTGTTGTTAGGTGCATACACATTTAGGAATATTATGTATTGGTGCATTGGCTCTTTTGATCATCACATAATGTTCCTCATTAACCCTGCTAATTTTCTTTTCTTTCTTTCCTTTTTTTTTTGAAATGGCTTCTTGCTCTGTTGCCCAGGCTGGAGGGCATCCATGTGATATCAGCTCACTGCAACCTCCGTCTTCTGGGTTCAAGTGATTCTCCTGCCTCAGCCTCCCGAGTAGCTGGGATTACAGGTGCCTGCCACCACACCTGGCTAATTTTTGTATTTTTAGTAGAGATGGGGTTTCATCATGTTGGCCAGGCTGGTCTCAAACTCCTGACCTCAGGTGATCCACCCCTCCTCGGTCTCCCAAAGTGCTGGGATTACAGGCGTGAGCCACCATGCCTGGCCAACCCTGGTAATTTTCATTTCTTTGAGGTCTATTTTGTCTGATATAAATATAGGCACTCTAGATTTCTAATTTTAATTGTGGTAAAGTACACTTAAGAGTTACCATCTTGGCAGGGTGCGGTCGCTCGTGCCTGTAATCCCAGCACTTTGGGTGGCCGAGGTGGGCAGATCCCCTAAGGTCAGGAGTTCCATACCAGCCTGGCCAACATGGTGAAACCCCGTTTCTACGAAAAATACAAAAAAATTTAGATGGGCGTGGTGATGTGCGCCTGTAGCCACAGTAACTTGGGGAGGCTGAGGCAGGAAAATCACTTGAACCTGGGAGGTGGAGGTTGCAGTGAGCTGAGATCATGCCACTGCACTCCAGCCAGGGCAACAGAGTGAAACTCCATCTCAAAAAAAAAAGATTTACCATCTTAACGATTTGTAAATGCACACCTCATTGGCATTAAGTACATTTACCTTGTTGTGCAACCTTCACCACCATCCACCTCCAGAACTCTTTTTCACAAAAGGCATGTCATTCTCTATTAGATTGCATTATCCATTTTGCATAGGATAACTTAACTGTTTTGCTAAGGTGATTACATGACTCTTTTTTTTCTTTTTTGTTTTTTTGAGAGAGAATTTCGCTCTGTTCCCCAGGATGGAGTGCAGTGGTACCATCTTGGTTCACTGCAACCTCCACTTCCTGAGTTCAAGCGATTCTTGTGCCTCAGCCTCTCCAGTAGCTGGGATCACAGGTACCCACCACTAACCCCAGGCTCTTTTCTTTTTCTTTTGTTTTTCAGTATTGACGGAGGTTTCACGATGTTGGCCAAGCTGGTCTCGAACTCCTGGCCTCAAGTGATCCTCCTACCTCAGCCTCCCAAAGTGCTGGGATTACAGGCATGAGCCACTGTGCCTGGCAAAATATTTTCAATAGTCCTTGATTTCCTGTATATTTAGGGGTTATTTAATTAGTTTTAGGTGTGCGTGTGTGTGTGTGTGAGGGTGGTTTTGGGTTGCAAGTAACAGACAATCTAGTGTCATCTACCATGTATAATATAGAATAATGTAGGCTTCAGGGTTGGTTTGATTCAGCAACTCAGTGCTGTCAGGATTTCTCTTCCATCTATCCACAATATCTCCCACTATATCACTTTCACCTTTGTGGTTTTCCTCCCTCATGATTGCAAGATGGCTGCTGTGGTTCCAGCCTTCACATCCATGTACCATACTAACTAGAAGAAAAGGAGGAACTTTTTTTTTTCTTGAAATGGAGTCTTGGTCTGTCGCCCAGGCTCAAGTGCAGTGGTGCAATCTCGGCTTAATGCAATCTCTGCCTCCGGGTTCAAGCTATTCTCCTGCCTCAGCCTCCTGAGTAGGGACTGCAGGTGTGTGTCACCGTGCCCGGCTAGTTTTTGTATTTTTAGTAGACATGTGGTTTCACCTTGTTAGCCAGGATGGTCTCGATCTCTTGACCTTGTGATAAGCCTACCTTGGCCTCCCAAGCGCTGAGGTTACAGGCATGAGCCACTGTGCCTGGCCCAAAAAGGAGGAACTTTTTACAAAAGCTCTTTACAAATGTCTTTGATTTTACAGAGCCAAATTGGGTAATTTGCCCACTTTTGAATCAGTAACTGTCTATTGACCTGGGTTTGACAAATCTCCGGGAGTCTTGACCAGGCGCGGTGACTCACGCCTGTAATCCCAGCACTTTGAGAGGCTGAGGCAGACAGATCACTTGAGGTCAGGAGTTTGAGACCAGCCTGGGCAACATGGTGAAACCCCCGTCTGTACTAAAAGTACAGAAATTAGCCAGGCATGGAGGTGGGCACCTGTAATCCCAGCTACTCGGGAGGCTGAGGAAGGAGAATCGCTTGAACCCAGGAGGCGAAGGTTGCAGTGAGCCGAGATCATACCACTGCATTCCAGCCTGGACGACAGAGCAAGACTCTGTCTTAAAAAAAAAAAAAAAAAAAAAAAATCAAGGAATCTCTGTTGTGTGATGGGCATTCTGCTGGTCAGTAGCCTAGTTTAATAAGACACATTCTGTGGCCTAGGGGTGCTTAAAATTGGAGAAAGGTTGTGGGGCAGATACAGAGAGAGAGGGGAGGGGCATAGGAAGAGGAGGAAGAGAGAGAGGACTTACACAGACCCCAGGAGTCTGATGATATGTGGAGTAAGTGCATATCTTCAAACAAAAAACTCCAAACTCTTGAAAAAGCTATTGATGTACCTTTACCAGTGTTTTTCTAAGAAAACTTTTTCTTTCTTCTCTTTTTTTGAGATGAAGTTTTGGTCTCGTCACCCAGGCTGGAGTGGGGTAGTGCAATCTTGACTCACCGAAACCTCCACCTCCTGGGTTAAAGTGATTCTCCTGCCTCAGCCTCTCGAGTAGCTGGGATTACAGGCATGCGCCATCACGCCTGGCTAATTTTGTATTTTTAGCAGAGATGGGGTTTCTCCATGTTGGTCAGGCTGGTTTCAAACTCCTGACCTCAGGTGATCTACCCGCCTCTGCCTCCCAAAGTGCTGGGATTACAGGCGTGAGCCACCGCGCCCAGCAAAAACTCTTTCTAAACTGCACAACGTTGTTTTTCTGTCTGCAGGGCCGATTAACTTTCAAGAATGGGCGTATGTTTGAAGGCGAATTCTCCAATGACCACATAGCTGGGTTTCCAGATCTCGAAGTTGAATTCATCAGCTGCCAGGACCTGTCTTCAGGAATTGCCCAAAGATTGTCTGAGCGTGCCGGTAGGAAGCGTTCACCTGTTGAAATAATATTCATCTGTTTTTATTCATGGTGTCCACTCGTGAAAATACACCACACACTTCAGAAAACAGGAGTCCTCTGTGAGGAACTTTTTTTTTTTTTTTTTTAATTTGAGACAAAGTCTCACGCTGTCACCCAGGCTGGAATGCAGTGATACGCTCACTGTTCACTACAGCCTCAAACTCCTGGGCTCAGCCTCCCCGTTAGCTGGGAATACAGGTGTGCACCACCATGCCTGGATAACTTTTACTTTTTGTAGAGGCAGGGTCTCGCTAAGTTGTTGAGGCTGGTTCAAACTCCTGTCCTCAAGCAGTCATCTTGCTTCGGCCTCCCAAAATGTTGAGATTACAGGTGCAAGCCATTGCGCATGGCTAGCAACTGCTTTAAAAAATGTTTTTTTTTTTTTTTTTTTTTGAGATGGGATATCTCTGTCACCCAGACTGGAGTGATGTGGTGCGATCATAGCTCACTGCAGCCTTAACCTCCCATTTTGGCTTCCCCAAGTGCTGGGATTACAGGCATGAGCCACTGTGCCACCTGCTTTCTTAGTAGGTTTTTGGAATACTCTTGTATCTCAATTTGGTGAGAAATCATTGTGATATAACATTGAGAAATTTTAACACTGCTTTTCATAATTACCTCCAAGGATGGACGTGGTATCTCATGCCTGTAATCTCAGCACTTTGGGAGGCCAAGGCAGGTGGATCGCTTGAGCTCAGGGGTTCAAGACCTGGGCAACATGGTGAAACCCCATGTGAACAAAAAATAGAAAAATTAGCTGGCCATGATGGCACATGTCTGTAGTCCCAGCTACTCGGAAGGCTGGAGGCTGAACTGTGGATTGTTTGAGCCTGGGAGGCGGGGTTTGTGGTAAGCTGAGGTTGTGCCACTGCACTCCAGCCTGTGCAACAGAGTGAGGTCCTGTCTTAAAAAAACAAAAAACGAAACGAAACAAAAACAACCACCAAACCATAATCATCCTCTGTATTTGCCTTTATTCGTTAGAACTGATCAGAAAGCTTGATGGCAGTGAAAGTCATTCTGTGTTGGGATCAAGCGTTGAGCTGGATTTAAATTTGCTCCTGAACATGTACCCTGCGACAGTCCAACCTGAAGAAAAGAAGCAGGTAAAATCCTTTTTATTGCTATCAATTTCATCCTGGGGAAATATAGCTGGCAGCTGCTGTCACATGTTGAATGTATTTTTTTTTTTTCAGACAGAGTGTCACTCTGTCGCCCAGGCTGGAGTGCAGTGACATGATCATGGCTCACTGCAACCTCTGCCTCCTGGGTTCAAGCAATTCTCCTGCCTCAGCCTCCTGAGTAGCTTGGATTACAGGCAACTGTCATTATGCCTGGCTAATTTTTGTATTTTTGTAGAGACCGGGTTTCACCATGTTGGCCAGGGTGGTCTCGAACTCCTGACCTCAGGTGATCTGCCTGGCTCTGCCTCCCAAAGTGTTGGGATTACAGGCATCAGCCACTGTGCCAGGCGTAGAACAATGCTTTAGATCAGGTAGACTATACATGTTTATTCAGTTGAATTGAGTTTTCTCTTTTTTTATTTTTTGAGACAGAGTCTTGCTGTTGTCACCCAGGCTGGAGAGCAGTGGTGCAATCTCAGTTCACTGCAACCTCCACCTCCCAGGTTCAAGCGTTTCTCCTGCCTCAGCCTCCTGAGTAGCTGAGATTACAGACGCCTGCCACCATGTCCAGCTGATTTTGTATTTTTAGTAGAGATGTTTTACCATCTTGGGCAGGCTGGTCTCGAACTCCTGACCTCAGGCGATCCTCCTGCCTTGGCCTCCCAAAGTGGTGGGATTACATGCTTGAGCCACTGTGCCTGGCTGCCTTTTGTTCTTACTTTGCAGGATTAAGATACGCATGGCTTTCTTCCTTTCAGGTAGAATATGCTGTCTTAAGAAATATTACAGAATTAAGAAGAATCTATAGCTTTTACAGTAGCCTGGGATGTGACCACTCTCTGGATAATACCTTTCTGATGACAAAGCTTCACTTCTGGAGATTTCTAAAGGATTGCAAATTTCATCATCACAAACTAACTCTTGCTGATATGGACAGGATATTAAGTGGTGAGTATTACAGGTCTTTCACATCTTTTGGTTTAAAGCAGGGGTCTCCAATCCCTGGGCCATGGACCAGTACCAGTCTGCAGCCTGTTAGGAACCAGGCTGCACAGTGGGAGGTGAGCAGTGGGGCAAGCAAGTGAACCTTCGTCTGTTTTTTTTTTTTTTGGAGACGGAGTCTCGCTCTGTCACCCAGGCTGGAGTGCACTGGCACTATCTCAGCTCACTGCCACCTCCGCCTTCCAGATTCAAGTGAGTCTCCTGCCTCAGCCTCCCAGGTAGCTGGGATTACAGGCATGCATCACTACGCCCAGCTAATTTTTGTATTTTTTTTTTCCCTTACAGTTCTCTTGCATGTCTATAATTTTTATATTTTTAGTAGAGATGGAGTTTCACCATGATGGCCAGGCTGGTCTCGAATTCCTGACCTCACGATCCACCCGCCTTGGCCTCCCAAAGTGCTGCAATTACAGGTGTGAGCCATTGAATCCGGCCCCTTGATCTGTTTTTACAGCTGCTCCCCTTTGCTGGCATTACCGCCTGAGCTCTGCCTCCTGCAGCAGCAGCATTAGATTCTCATAGAAGTGTGAATCCTGTGAACTGCGCATGTGTGGGATCCAGGCTGCGCGTTTCTTAGGAGAATCCAATGCCTGATGTTCTGTCACTGTCTCCCATTACCCCCAGATGGAACCATCTAGCTGCAGGCAAACAAGATCACGGCTCCCACTGATTCTGCATGGGGGTGATTTGTATAATTGTTTCATTTTGTATTACAATGTAGTAATAATAGAAATAAAGTGGCCACGCCTGTAATTCCAGCACTTTGGGAGGCCGAGGCAGGCAGATCACGAGGTCAGAAGTTCAAGACCACCCTGGCCATGGTGAAATCCTGTCTCTACTAAAAATACAAAACACAAAATTAGCCAGGTGTGGTGGTGTACACCCGTAGTCTCAGCTACTCGGGAGGCTGAGACAGAAGAATCGCTTGAACCTGGGAAGCGGAGGTTGCAGTGAGCAGACATCGTGCCACTGCACTCCAGCCTGGGCGACAGAGTAAGATTTCGTCTCATAATAATAGAAATAAAGTGCACAATAATTGTAATGCACTTGAATCATCCTGAAACCAACAAGCCCCCACCTCTTCCCACCATTCATGGAAAAACTGTCTTCCACAAAATCGGTCCCCGGTGCCAAAAAGGGTGGGGGCTGCTGGTTTAAAGGACAGTATCACAATGTCACCTGGAAACCAGTTAGGAAATGTGGAGGGAGTGGGGAGGGCCCAGGTTGGGAGAAGTGTTCCAGAAATCAGCACGTGGTCTTGTTCCCCTGGCGATGACGATGTACTTGAATAGACAGTTTTATGATGAAACAGCCACAGTAGAGATCACCTACAGCAGGGAGAGCAACAGATGGCCCTGAAGACATTCCCGTTTGCTTATGCATCTGGGAATACTTTTCCCCAAAGCACCACAGCTGAGGGCTTGTGATGGAGACTGTCTGGACCAACAAGCCTTAAATATTTACTCTCTGGCCCTTTACAGAAAGTTTGCCTCCCTCTCTCCCTCTGACCACCAATCTTTAGTAAAAAAGCATTCAATTGTCAGGTCAGAAATGGGGAGATGGCCAGGCCTGGTGGCTTCCACCTGTAATCCCAGCACTTTGGGAGGCCAAGGCGGCTGGATCAGTTGAGGTCAGGAGTTAGAGACCAGCCTGGCCAACATGGTAAAATCCCGTCTCTGCTAAAAATACAAAAATTAGCCAGGTGTGGTGGCATGCGCCTGTAGTCTCAGCTACCTAGTGGGAGGCCGAGGCAGTAGAATCGATTGAGCCTAGGAGATGGAGGTTGCAGTGAGCCAAGATTTCCAGCCTAGGCGAGAGAGTGAGACTCTGTCTCAAAACCGAACTCCTGACCTCAGGCAATCTGCCCACCTTGGCCTCCAAAAGTCCTGGAATTACAGGCGTGAGCCACCGCCTTGGCTTTCACAGGGTTTTAAATTCTTAGCTGGACACTTACATATGTTCAGAGCATTCTGCAGTAAGTATTCTGTCCTGTTCTGTTCTTTGAATTGTGTACCAGGAGCAAACAAAATAGAAGGTTCTAGCATATACCAGGCATCCTCTCCAATTTTCTTATTTTAGCCAATAATGACATACCAGTTGAAGAAATCCATTCTCCATTTACAACAATACTTTTGAGAACATTTTTGGATTATCTCCTGCATTTGGCGTACCACATTTATCATGAAGAATTCCAGTAAGTACTATTTATGGCTCCTTGTTGGGGGACAGGACACAGCCAGGCTGTACTATTGTCACAGTGCCCTCTTTTCTTCAGCAGCCATTTTTTTTTTTTTTGAGGCAGAGTCTTGCTGTGTCGCCCAGGCTGGAGCGCAGTGGTGTGATTTCGGCTCACTGCAACCTCCGCCTCCCAGGTTCCAGTGATTCTCCTGCCTCAGCCTCCCGAGTAGCTGGGATTACAGGTACCCATGACCATGCCCAGCTAATTTTTTGTATTTTCAGTAGAGATGGAATTTCATCATGCTGGCCAGGCTGGTCTTGAACTCCTGACTTGAAGTGATCTGCCTGCCTTGGTCTCCCAAAGTGCTGGGGTTACAGGCGTGAGCCACAACACCCAGCCTTCCCTTTATATACTCTATACCTTAGAAGGAAATTATTAAGTCTAGCTCGTGCTCAAGGAGAAAGAAATTCCCTCTTTTGGAGGATAAGTAATTATGATATCTTTTGATCATTATCACAGAAAGAGAAGCCCATCGCTCTTCTTGTGTTTTACAAAACTGATGACCGAGAACATTCGTCCAAATGCCTGCCAGGTAAAAGGTAAATACAAAACCCATAGGATTATATTTACTGCCATTTTTTCCCCTCAAACTCTAAATCTGGGCTGGGCGCGGTGGCTCACTCGTGAAATCCCAGCATTGTGGGAGGCCAAAGCGAGTGGATCACCTGAGGTCAGGAGTTCAAGACCAGCCTGGCCAGCATGGTGAAACCCCATCTCTACTAAAAATACAAAATATTAGCCAGGCGTGGTGGCGCATGCCTGTAATCCCAGGCACTCGGCGAGGCTGAGGCAGGAGAATCGCTTGAACCCGGCAGGTGGAGGTTGCAGTGAGCCGAGGTCGTGCCTCTGCACCGCAGCCTGGGCAACAGCGAAACTTTGTCTTGGAAAAAATCAAAAACAATGGAATTATATTTACCGCTTTTTCTTTTCTCCAAAGATAAATCTGTAACCATTTTTCAAATGTCGTATTTGTAGGCAATTTATTCCGTGAGCAGCAGCGGACACTCTACTCTATGAGTTACATCAGTAAGTGCTGGGAGATTTATCTAGCTTACTGCAGGCCCAGCGCAGCGCCTCCCCACGAGCTTACCATGAAGACGAGACACTTCCTCTGGATGCTGAAAGTAACCACCTAAGTTTGATGTTGACTTTCTACTTACAGGCACTTTGATTTTAATGAAAGAAAGGCACGATATTCTAGCTGTGATATGCAAACAATCAGTTAAAGATCTGGGTGCATTTTCATGACCATTGAATGTTTACTGATTCTCTTGGCAGAAGAGTGGTCTATGGTTGTGGAAGGAACAGAAACAGCCGTCATCTGCCGGATATGCTTGAAGATTAGGGCAAGACAATGGCCTGTGGCCTGCAATATCTTTTTTTGAGATGGAGTTTTGCTCTTGTCATCCAGGCTGGAGTGCAGTGGCACGATCTCGGCTCACTGCAACCTCCGCCTCCCAGGTTCAAGTGATTCTCCTACCTCAGCCTCCCGAGTAGCTGGGATTATAGGTGCCCACCACCACGCCCAGCTAATGTTTGTATTTTTAGTAGACACAGGGTTTCAGCATGTTGCGCAGGCTGGTCTCAAACTCCTGACCTCAGGTGATCCGCTCGCCTCAGCCTCCCAAAGTGCTGGGATTACAGGCATGAGCCACCATACCCACCTGGCCTACAATATCTTTACTCATGCAGATCCAGCCATTTAAAGGAAGTTGGTGCTGAGTGTTGTGGCGCACACCTGTAATTTCAGCACTTTGGGAGCCCAAGGCAGGAGGATCACTTGGGCTTAGGGGTTCAAGACCAGCCTGGGCAACATAGTGAGACCCCCCACCACCACGGAAAATAAAAACAACTTAGCTGGGCATGGTGATGCACACCTATAGTCCCAGCTACTTGGGAGGCTCCAGTAAGCCTGTGATCGTGCCACTGCATTCCAGCCTGGCTGACAGAGTGAGGCCCTGTCTCAAAAAATTCCCTCGAAAAACAAAAAAGGAAAATGAAGGAACACTTTACTCTGTTTGATGAACTGAAGTGTTGTCTGATACTAGAACAGCAATAAAGCCAACTGAAATCATTAAAAAAGGAAGGAAGGGCTTCTGAAGGCCGAGGCAGGATCACCTGAGGTCAGGAGATCGAGACCAGCCTGGCTAACACTATGAAACCTGTCTCTACTAAAAATACAAAAAAATTAGCCAGGCCTGGTGGCAGGAGCCTGCAATCCCAGCTGCTCGGGAGGCTGAGGCAGGAGAATTGCTTGAATCCGGGAGGCAGAGGTTGCAATGAGCTGAGATTGTACAACTGCACTCCAGTCTAGGTAACAAGAGCAAAACTCTGTCTAAAAGGAAGGAAGTGGGGAGGATGAATGACCTTTAAAAATACAGTTTATCAAAAAAGACTTTTTTGCAAAGACTGGGTTTCACCATGTTGGCCAGGGTGTTCTCGATCTGTTGACCTCGTGATCTGCCTCAGTCTGCCAAAGTGATGGGATTATGGGCGTGACCCACCACGCCCGGCCCAACGCAGGCATTTGTAATGGTTATTACTTGGGAAAACAGTGACAACATCTTATTGATACAATGTTCTCATACTGTTGGTTGTTTTTGTTCCATGATACCATGATACTTTTTTTTTTTTTTTTTTTTTTTTTTTGAGACGGAGTCTTGTTCTTTCACCAGGCTGGAGTGCAGTGGCGTGATCTCAACTCACTGCAGCCTCTGCCTCCCGGGTTCAAGCAATTCTCCTGCCTCAGCCTCCCAGGTAGCTGGGACTACAGGCGCGTGCCACCATGCCCAGCTAATTTTTTTTGTATTTTTAGTAGAGACGGGGTTTCACCATGTTGACCAGGATGGTCTCGATCTCTTGACCTCGTGATCTGCCTGCCTCGGTCTCCCAAAGTGCTGGGATTACAGGCGTGAGCCACCATGCCTGGCCTGTTGCGTGACACTTTTAATTTGTAGTTGTGAGAATACAAATGAAACAGAATCAAATACTAATAATAGAGTGTTTTTACAAATTTCATTATGTTGTATACATATGGAAAATGGATAATAACCTCGTGTCTAACTGTAGGAAAATGGTTTTGTTTTTATGAGCAAGGGTCTCCCTCTGTCACCAACTGCAGTGCAGTGGTGCAGTCTCAGCTCCCTGCAGCCTCAACCTACTGGGTTCCAGCGATCCTCCCACCTCAGCCTCCTTAGTAGCTGGGACTACGTGTGTGCACCACCATGCCCGGCTAATTTTTCTAGTTTTTGTAGAGACGCATTCTTGCCATGTTGGCCAGGCTGATCTTAAACTCCTGGGATCAAGCAATCCTTTTGCCTCAGCCTCCTGTAGTGCTGGGATTACAGGTGTGAGTCACTGCACCTGGTCCTTTCCATTTTTTTATTTGTTTCAAGCATGTTTGTAATTATCCATTGAAGCTTTTTTTTTTTTTTTTTTTTTTTTTTTGAGGTGGAGTCTTGCTCTGTCACTCAGGCTGGAGTGCAGTGGTGCAATTTCAGCTCACTGCAACCTCCGCCTCCTGGGTCAAGCGATTCTCCTTCCTCAGCCTCCCGAGTAGCTGGGATTACAGGTGCACGCACCACGCCTAGCCATTTTTTTGTATTTTAGTAGAGATGGGGTTTCATCATGTTGCCCAGGCTGGTCTCGAAATCCTGAGCTCAGGTGATCTGCACAGCTCGCCCTCCCCTCCCAAAGCACTAGGATTAGAGGCATGAGCCACCACACCTGGCCTCACTGAAGCATTTTTGTGATGACTGTCTTACAATCTGTGTTAGTCAATTGTAATACCTCTGTCATCTTGGTGATGGCATCTGTGGATTCTCTTTTTTTTCATTCGGTTTGAGATCTTCCTGGTTCTTGGTGTGAATGATTTTATTTATTTATTTTTTTGTGATGGAGTCTTGTTCTGTCTCCCGGATGAGTGTAATGGCATGATCTTGGCTCACTACAACCTCCGCCTCCTGGTTCAAGTGATTCTTCTGCCTCAACCTCCCAAGTAGCTGGGATTATAGGCATGTGCCACCACGCCGGTCTAATTTTTGTATTTTTAGGGAGACAGGGTTTCACCATGTTGCCCAGGCTGGTCGGTAGAGTGATTTTTTTAAAAAATAGTGAAACCTGAACATTTGAATACAGTAAATCCTTGCTTAATATTGATAGGTTCTTGGAAACAGTGACTTTAACCAGTGCTGTAGGAGCTTAACTCTTCTTTATGTCAATTATTCTACGGTAAAATTGGTTTTGTTATGCAGTACATTGTTTCTGTACATGCTTTTCAGCCTACAGCATTGTGTTAATATTTCCTACCTGAGGCCAGCGTGGTGGCTCACTCTTGTAATCCCAGCTCTTTGGGAGGTCGAGGCAGGCGGATCACGAGGTCAGGAGTTCGATACCAGCCTGGCCAACATGGTGAAACCCTGTCTCTGCTAAAAATACAAAAATTAACTGGGCATGGTGGCAGGCCCCTGTAATCTGAGCTACTCAGGAAGCTGAGGCAGGAGAATCATTTGAACCTAGGAGGCGGAGGTTTCAGTGAGCTGAGATCGTGTCATTGCACTCCAGCCTGGGTGACAGGAAAAATTCACATCAGGACCATATTCTGTGTGTCCTGTTCTGATGCCAAAAAATACTTTATTGTTATTTTGGAGGTACTAGGGAAGGCATAGAGAAGTAAATACCGATGTGTGTGGGGTTGGGTGGGGGGGGTTTGGCTGTCTTGCTCTGTCACTTGGGCTAGAGTGCAGTGCTGTGGTCAAAGCTCACTGTAGCCTCAAACTCCCGGATTTAAGTGATCCTCCCACTTCAGCCTCCTGACAATCAGCTAGGACTGCAGGCATGCACCACCATGCTCAGCCCACATCTTAAATTTTTTGTAGAGACAGGGTCTTGCTATGTTGCCCAGGCGGGTCCCCAACTCTTGGGTTCAAGTGATCCTCCCACCTTAGCCTCACAAGATTCTGAGATTACAGGTGTGAGCCACCATGCCTGCCCGTAAATACCCTTAATCCAGAATGCTTTTCAAAATTATCCGTCTTTAAGATATTACTTTCTGCCTGTGCACAGTGGCTCACGACTGTAACCTTAGCACATTGGAAGGCCGAGGCAGGCAGATCACTTGAAATCAGGAGTTCGAGACCAGCCTGGCCAACATTGTGAAACGCTGTCTCTACTAAAAAATACAAAAATTAGCTGGATGTGGTAGCGCATGCCTAAGTCCCAGCTACTTGGGAAGCTGAGGTAGGAGAATTGCTTGAACCCAGGAGGTGGAGGTTGCAATGGGCCAAGATCACACCACTACACTCCAGCCTGGGTAATAGAGTGAGACTCTGTCTCTTAAAAAGAAAAATGTTATTAATTTCTGGTACATTGTCTTAAATTATTGTATTGATATAAATTGACATTAAAATATATAGCTGTTTGCAATTATAGGTACTTATGGTTTCTTTTTTTATTTTTTTTTTACAGGACTTTAAAATGATAAATAAGGAGTTAACAGCAACTAAATTTTTGGAGGTCATGGCAGAGGGTAACCCTTTCATCTATGACGGAACTGACAGCAACTTGGAGCCTGAGGTTTGTAAACAGCCGTCACGAATGCACAGTTCCAATTCAGGCTGCTGGTTTTGCTGTGGATACGAAGAACAAAGAACCAAGATTTTTTTCCTTTTTTTTTCATTAGCCTTTTTAAAATTTGTAGACAGGGTCTTGCTGTGTTGCCCAGGCCAGATTATAGTGGCTCAATCGTAGCTCACTGCAGCCTCCAACTCCTGGGCTCAAGTGATCCTTCTGCCTCTCGCCCTCTTGAATAGCTAGGACCAATAGTGTGTGCCACCATGCTTAGCTAACTTTTTTTTTTTTTCTTTTTTTGAGACAAAGTCTCACTCTGCTGCCCAGGATGGAATGCAGTGGCATGATCTCGACTCACTGCATCCTCTGCCTCATGGGTTTAAGCAGTTCTCCTGTCTCAGCCTCCCAAGTAGCTGGGATTACAGGCACCCACCACCACACCCTGCTATTTTTTTTTTTTTTTTTTTTTTTTTTGGTATTTTTACTAGAGACAGGGTTTTACCATGTTGCCCAGGCTGGTCTCAAACTCTTTACCTCGAGTGATCCACCTGCCTCGGCCTCCCAAAGTGCTGGGATTACAAGCATGAGCCACCGTGCCTGGCCTTCAGCTGATTTTTTAAAAGCAATTTTTTGTAGAGAAGGGGTCTCACTATGTTGCCCAAGCTGGTCTCAAATGATCTTCCTGCCTTGGCCTCCTGGAGTGCTGAGATTACCAGATGTGAGCCACTGTGACCAGCCTAAGAACCGAGATTTGATTGAAAGCAATCTGAACACAAGTACATAAAACAATGTATGCGTATGTGTCTGCGTGCATGTCTGTGTGTGCACGTGCATGTCTCTGTGTGTGCACATGTGTATATTCAGATGTCAGGAGATGATCACCTATCAGTGCTCTACCTCCAAGTGTGTCAGAATAATGGAATCCCTCTGTTTTCTTTTATTTCAGCTGGTTTTCCTGGAATTCTTTGAAGCACTCTTAAGCTTTGCATTTATCTGTGTTACTGACCAAATGACTAAATCCTATGCAAATGTTCCAAGTGATGATGTGTCTGGAAAACATGAAAATATTTATACAATACTAAATCAGGTAACACATAATATCTTAGAATTAGGTAATCTTAGAATTTCGGAGTAAGGAACGGCTTTATTCTGGAATGGTTAAACCATCCTCAAAACCCTCTTGGGTTTGAGTGACTCTTCCGGAAAGTAATTTAAGAAATCTTTCTTTTTTACTTTTTAAAATTGTATTTAATGAGACAGGGATTCACTCTGTCACCCAGGCTTGAGTGCAGGGGTGCCATCACGGCTCACTGCAGCCTTGGCCTCCTGAGCTCAAGCGCTCTTCCCACCTCAGCCTCCTGAATAGCTGGGACTGCAGGCACAGGCTACCACACCCAACTCATTTATTTATTTTTATTTTTTTGAGACAGAGTCTCGCTCTGTTGCCCAGGCTGGAGTGCAATGGCACAATCTTGGCTCACTGCAACCTCTGCCTCCTGGGTTTAGGCGATTCTGCTGCCTCAGCCTCCTGAGTAGCAGGGATTACAGGCATGTGCCACCAAGCCTAGATCATTTTTTGTATTTTTAGTAGAGATGGGGTTTCACCATGTTGACCAGGCTAGTGTTGAATTCCTTACCTCAGATGACCCACTTGCCTTGGCCTCCCAAAGTGCTAGGAGTACAGGCCTCAGTCACTGTGACTGGCCTTTTTGTATTTTTTGTTTTTGTAGAGATGGGGTTTTGCCACGTTGCCCAGGCTGGTCTCAAACTCCTGAGATCAAGCGATCCTCCTGCCTCGGCCTCCTAAAGTGCTGAGATTACAGGTATGAGCCACCATGCCCAGCCAAGATGTCTTTTTCACATTTTGAAAGTGTATATATTTTTTCTCTTTTAAGGTAGGGAAAATGTGTTTCCTGGCCGTGATCCAGGAAGTGGACTCCTAGCCACAGCAGAGATTTCATAATGGTCAGAGTACATACCGACGTGCCGGGTAGACCGCTGGAACACACATTAACAAATCAGAGGAATTTTACTAGGAGATGTTTTGTTATATGGATCTAGTGTTTCTGAGAGTGGAAAGCCTGTCCAAGAGCAGATCTGTCGAGGCATAATTCCTGAGTGTGCTCGGGATGCTAAACAGGCCCCCAGGGCTTGCTCACAAAGATGCACACTCAGGCCGGGCATGGTGGCTCACGCCTGTCATCTCAGCACTTTGGGAGGCCAAGGCGAGTGGATCACGAGGTCAGGAGTTCAAGACCAGCCTGGCCAATATGGTGAAACCCCGTCTCTAATAAAAATACAAAAATTAGCTGGATATGGTGACAGTTGCCTGCCTGTAATCCCCGCTACTCAGGAGGCTGAGGCAGGGAATGAATTACTTGAACCTGGGAGGCGGAGGTTGCAGTGAGCCAAGATTGCGCCACTGCACCCCAGCCTGGGTGACAGAGTCTCACTCTGTCTCAAAAAAAAAAAAAAAAAAAAAAAAGGCCGGGAAGAGTGGCTCACACCTGTAATCCCAGCACTTTGGGAGGCCAAGGCGGGCAGATCATGAGGTCAAGAGATTGAGACCATCCTGGCCAACATGGTGAAACCGTGTCTCTACTAAAAATACAAAAATTAGCTGGGCGTGGTGGTGTGCACCTGTAGTCCCAGCTACTTGGGAAGTTGAGGCAGAAGAATCACTTGTGCCGGAGAGGCATAGGTTGCAGTGAGCCGAGATCACACCACTGCACTCCAGCCTGGTGACAGAGCAAGACTTTGTCTAAAAAAAAAAAAAAAAGGGAAACTGAACGTTCATGTTATGCTCCTAGCGGATCACTGCTCCCTTTTGACAAACAATTTGGAACTGTGATTTAGAGTTCGTAGTGAGACTCAGCTTTAAATTCATTAACGCCCATCCTTCTTGCTCTGCTCACTGGAGTTTCACACACTCTAGTGATTTGGGGAGGTAAAGGTAGAATTTTCTTCCACAGAGGAAAGGGTTCTATGGAGAGGGACAGCCAGTGCCAGAGATGTACAGAAGGCGCCCCTGTGAGCTGCCAGCTGGGTGTGCGCACCTGTGAGGGAGCAGCTGGAGGCCAGGGCAGGAGCCTCCAGGAAGAAGGGGAGGAACCTCAAGGACTCACACAGGGATGGGGGTAGTTTGCATTCCCAATCGACAGCGTGGAGAAGCCTTCACGTGAATAAGGGGCATTGGACTGCGTACTTAAAAGTTCACTGTGTGTATGTGTGTGTGAGCGTGTGAGCGCGTGTGTGTGTGCGCGCATGTGTGTGTTTGAGACAAAATCTTGATCTGTTGCCCAGGGTCAAGTGCAGTGGCACAATCTTGGCTCACTACAGCCTCTGCCTCCTGGGTTCAAGTGATTCCCCTGCCTAGGCCTCTGGAGCAGCTGGGATTACAGGCGTGCACCACCACACCCAGCTAATTTTTTGTATTTTTAGTGGAGACAGGGTTTCACTATGTTGGCCAGGGTGGTCTTGAACTCTTGATCTCAGGTGGTCTGCCCACCTTGTTCTCCAAAAGTGCTGAGATTAAAGGCATGAGCCAAGGCACCTGGCTCATTATTTTTTTAGAGCTGGGGGGTCTCACTATGTTGCCCAGGCTGGTCTTGAACTCCTGGGCTCAAGTGATCTGGCCACCTTGGCCTCCCAAAGTGCTGGGATTACAGGTGTGAGCCGCTGTGCCTGCCTCTGTTCACTGTCTTGACTGAGGCGATGGTTTCACAGGTGCAGATATGTGAAAACACATCAAAGAGTACACTTTATGTGTAGTTCATTGTAAATCAGTCGCACTCCATTAAAATAGTGTGTGCGTGTGCGTGTGTGTATGCATGTATGGATCTCTATAGAAACCAGAAGCCCTCTGATGCATCTGTGCATTCTTAGGACGCCCAGAACAAGAGTCCCAATGCGGTCATGAGCCACGAATCGGATGCTGCTCACTCTGACAGTGCCAAATCGTCTTCCAGCAAGTTAGGACCCTGGCCTGATATTAACAAGATAAGGAAATCAGAGGTTTGTCTTGACAACTAACTGTGTAGACATCCGCTACTGAGTGCCTACTACGTAAAGAGCTCTCTTCCATGTGCTGGGGACCTAGCGGTGAATAAAAAGCCCATGCTCTCGTGGACTTTACGTTCCTGGGAGGAGGGGAGACAGCAGCAAGTGAACAGCAGCCATAGCATTTATATGTGTTTCCCAGGCACCAAGCAGTCCCCAGGGACTACCTTACTGCCCCGATGACCTTCAGGTACTGCATTTCTCTCTAGGAGGGAACCCAGGCCCAGAAAGGTTCAGTAACTTGCCCACAGTCGCATAACCAGTAGTAGTGGAGCTGGGGGTTTGTACCCAGGTAGAATTCGCACCTGTTACAAGCTACACTTATTCCCACTTACCAGGTCTGAGCGACAGGAAGCACATCTGGCCAGGGTGAGGCCCTGGCATTTATTCTGGGTGAGATGGGATGGCACGGGATACCGTCTGAGCAGAGGCATCAGGAAGCTCTGTGGCTTCACTGGACAAATCAGTGAGGGACTCTTGGAACCGTCCTGGTGGGAGGTGGTGGTGGTGACTGGGACCAAGGCGGGTGACTGGGACCTGAGGTCTGAGGTGTTTTGAAGGGTGCAAGGTTTGAGAGGGCAAGAGAAGGCAAAGATGAATCTAAGATTTTTGGGCTGAGCATTGGCAGAACACAGTTGCCATTTATTATGAGGTGGAGAACAGAGGCAGGGGGGTGAGTTTTGGGAGCAAAATTAAGCAGTTGGTTTTGGGCATGTTAAGCTTAAGGTGCCTGAATTGAGACCCAAGTGGCACTACTGGAGATAAGACTGGAGTTCAAGGGCAAACTACAGTTGGAGGTGGAAATGTGGGAGTTGGGGCATACACATGGTAATTAAAGCCATTAGGCCAGGAGCTCACGCCTGTAATCCCAGCACCTTGGGAGCCTGAGGCAGGCAGATCACTTGTCAGGAGTTCGAGACCAGCCTGGCCAACATGGCGAAACCCAGTCTCTACTAGAAAATACAAAAATTAGCCACGTGTGGTGGCAGGTGCCTGTAATCCCAGCTACCTGGGAGGCTGAGGCAGGAGAATCGCTTGAACATGGGAGGCGGAGGTTGTAGTGAGCTGAGATCCGAGATTGTGCCAGTGCACTCCAGCCTGGGCAACAGAGTGAGACTCTGTCTCAAATAATAATTAAAGCTATTAATATATGAATCTAAGTATGGCTAACTGTATATAATAAATACTTTCCCAACAGACCCGCGGGATATTTTCAAGTCTTTAAATTTTTTTTGAGAGCCTTTCAGTAAATACAGTAATTCTGTTTTTCATTTCCTTAATAGTATAAATATCAATCTTATTCAGAATCAAATTGGCCAGGCGTAGTGGCTCACGCCTGTAATCCCAGCACTTTGGGAGGCCAAGGTGGGTGGATCACCTGAGGTCAGAAGTTCGAGACCAGCCTGCCCAACATGGTGAAACTCTGTCTCTACTAAAAATATAAAATTAGCTGGGCATGGTGGCAACTGTCTGTAATCCCAGCCACCCAGGAGGCGGAGGCAGGAGAATTGCTGGAATCTGGGAGGCGGCAGCTGCAGTGAGCAGAGATTATGCTACTGCACTCCAGCCTGGCGACAGAGCGATTCTCCATCTCAAAAAAAAAAAAAAGAAAAAAGAAAAAGGTGGCTTACCCCGGTAATCCCAGCATTTTGGGAGGCTGAGGTGGGTGGATCACGAGTTCAGGAGTTCAAGACCAGCCTGGTCAGGATGGTGAAACCCCATCTCTACTAAAAATACAAAAAGTAGCATAGCCTGTAATCTCAGCTACTTGGAAGGCTGAGGCAGAGAATCGCTTGGACCTGGGAGGCAGAGGTTGCAGTGAGCTGAGATTGCACCACTGTACTCTAGCCTGGGCGACAAAGCGAGACGCCGTGTCAAAAATTAAAAAAGGAGTCAAATTAGCTCAAGAACAGCCTTTCTAAATTAGAAAATAATTTTCTAATTTATTGTAGTTTTAGCCCATGATGATGTAAAAGTAATATTTTGCTTTATGATTTTTTTTTAAATGTAAAAGCCCAAGATGAAGAAGTCTCTAAGTGATGAAAGAATTTCCAAAATGAATTTTAAATCTCCTGGAAAAGGGATCATCTTTTTTTCATCTCAGAGCGGTGAGTATTTTAATTACAGAACTTTAATATTTACAAACTGTTGCTTATGAATTGCATAATGTTTATACAATTTTACAACCTTCTTTTTTTCATTTTGATTTTCTTAGAGGGAGAGTCTTGCTATGTTGTCCAGGCTTGTCTTGAACTCTGGGGCTCCAGCGATCCTGACGGGAGGATCACTTGAGCCCAGGAGTTCCTCGAGGCTTCAGTGAGCCATAATCACGCCACTGCACTCCGGCCTGGGCGATAGAGCAACACCCTGTCTCAAAAAAAAAAAAAAAAAAAAGAGGTAAACAAGAATCCAGGTTTTTTTTTTTCCCTTGCAACATGGTAAATTAACATTTCAGAAAGCCCAAATTCTTAAGATATTTAGGAAAAAAAAAAAAGGTGGCCGCATGCAGTGGCTCACGCCTGTAATCCCAGCACTTTGGGAGGCCAAAGTGGGTGGATCACCTGAGGTTAGGAGTTCGAGACCAGCCTGGCCAACATGGTGAAACTCCATCTCTACTAAAAATACAAAAATTAGCATAGTGTGATGGTGCATGCCTGTAGTGCCAGCTACTTGGGAGGCTGAAGCATGAGAATCGCTTGAGCCCAGAAGGTGGAGGTTGCAGTGAGCTGAGATCACGCCACTGCATTCCAGCCTGGGTGACAGAGACTGTCTCAAAAAAAAAAAAAAAAAGGTAGCAGGAAACTCAAAGGGAAGGTTGACAATCCCAGCCAGGGTCTACTGAGCCCCTGCTTGCTTCAGGTAGTCATGGAAACAGCATTCTCATTCCTCTCCTCTCACCTTGCCCAGGAGAAGGGGGCCCACCACAGGGAGGGGCAGAACGTGAAAAAGCATGCAGAGTCCCAATTTACAGCAGGATTGTATTCATGTTCAGCTTCATGAAACTCTATTCCAGAGAAATATGAAAGACCCAAGGATGATCAACAAGAAGAGTTCAACATGTGGGTCAATAACATGTACGTCTTTTTTGTGAACATGCTCTTTCATGCGTATAAACGTGAAGAAGCTATCAAGGAGAAAATAAGGGAGAACAGGTTACAGAGCACAGCACAGGCCCAGCAACGGAAGGAGGATGACGAACTGGAAGCAAGGTAACTTGAGGAGGTCCCTCCTCTCCTTCATGAGCTGCTGTCTCTTTCCCATCTTCCACAGCTGCCAGAATGCATCAGGACCAAGTGCTTTCAGGACAAGCCTATAACTTCCTAAGGGCATCTTTGCCATAAAAAGGAATGAATATTTCATCTTTGTTCCTGGTTCCTGGCAGAGCTCCTGAAGCCTTTGTAACATCCTAAGTAATGGGGTAATGGGAGCATTTTTTTTTTTTTTTTTTTTTTTTTAAATAAATAAGATGGGGTTTCACCATGATGGCCAGGCTGGTCTTGAATTCCTGACCTCAGGTGTTCCACCCACCTCGGCCTCCCAAAGATGGGAGCATTTTTTGTTCTAATATTGGTCTTAGTTTCTAGTTTCCAGGCTGGAGTGCAGTGGCATGATCTCAGCTCACTGCAACCTCTGCCTCCTGGGTTCAAGCGATTTTCCGGCCTCAGCCTGCTGAGTAGCTGGGATTACAGGCATGCGCCACCAGGCCTGGCTAATTTTTGTATTTTTAGGAGAGATGGGGTTTCACCATGTTGGTCAGGCTGCTCTTGAACTCCTGACTCAAGTGATCTGCCCGCCTTGGCCTCCCAACGTGCTGGGATTACAGGGGTGAGGCACCACACCCAGCCATTTTCTAGTTCTTGAACCAAGAGCTTCTAAGACCTGTGGACTCTCTGAGGTAATGACTGTCTTTTTTTTTTTTTTTTTGAGACATAATCTTGTTCTGTGGCCAAGGCTGGAGTGCAGTGGTGTTACCTTGGCTCACTGCAGCCTCTGCCTCCCGGGTTCAAGTGATTCCCCGGCCTCAGCCTCCCAAGTAGCTGGTGCCTGCACCGCGCTAGGCTAATTTTTGTATTTTTGGTAGAGATGGGGTTTCATCATATTGGCCAGGCTGGTCTCGAACTCCTGACTCAAGTGATCTGCCCCCGCAGGCCTCCCAAAGTGCTGGGATTACAGGCTTAAGCCACCGTGCCCGGCCTATGACTTTTTGTATGAAGAGATGACTGGCAGCCAGGGGATGGGATGTAAAAATTAGCCAGGCATGGTGGCAGAAGCCTATAATCTCAGATATTCAGGAGGCTGAGGGAGGAGAATCACTTGAACCAAGGAGGCAGAGGTTGCAGTGAGCCAAGATGGCACCATTGCACTCCAATCTGGGCAACAAGAGTGAGACTCCATCTCAAAAAGTTTTGTAGTTTTGTTTACACACATTGTGAAATGCAGGTATGAAGGGGTGTATACTGTAAATAGCATAAAACTAGATTTACAATTTTGAGGGCGAGAAAAAAACTACATGTTTGTTTTTAGGTTGAATAGCTTTATCTTGAGAGAGGAAGAGGCCAAGAGACAAGACTATGAGGTTAACATCATGGTGATCAAGGAGCCTGCAGACATGTCTTCCTCTCACCTCATCCTGGGCCCTCCCAAGGAGGATGTGACTGTGTCCCCGTCCGCCAAAACCACTGCCAGCAAGAAGAAGAAAAAGTAGCGAGCCACAAGGACATGCACAGAGGCTTAGGACGGCAGGTGCTGTAAGATTTCCTGAGCATTACAGTTCTTAGCATTGTACTCATTGTAGTGTTTTCAGATACTGCCTTGGCCCACTGTATCTCAGCTTTGCTACATGGCTGAATGGATGGGAGTTCGAGACCAGCCTGGGCAACATAGTGAGACCCTGTCTCCACAAAATTAAAAAATTAGCTGACAGTAGTGGTGTCTACCTGTGGTCCTACCTTCTTGGGAGGCTGAGGTGGGGGGATTGCTTGAGCCCAGGAAGTTGAGGCTGCAGTGAGCCATAGCATTCCAGTCTGGATCAAGGACCTGCTGGCCGATGTAATCTCCAAACAGGCAACAGGAGGGAGACTCAACATGAAACCAGAATTTTAAAAACCTTAACAATTTATTAGTCTTATTTTCCAGTAAAATATTCACATAATGTCAAAAGAATGGAATGATAGAGATATAGTCAACTACCTTTAATGAATTCCACATAAATATTTAAAATCTAAAAACCTCAGGAGATTAGCAGACCGAGTAGAAATTGGATTCTTCAAAGCAAGTATTGCTTTACCCTTGTGATCAACAGTCAAGTCATATGACAAGTAACTTGCAATGGTAAACAAAACGTTTGTTGAGTTTGAAATATGCTTTCAGTGAGCCATTATCAGTCAATCCAAGAAGAAGATGTTGTTGAACTGCGTTGCACACAGTTTCTTGACCTCCTCTGCAAAAAGGACAGATAGCAGTGAGGAAGAGAGGCTTTTACTGAAAAGGTTACATGATATAAAATTAAATTGTCTTCAAGTAAAACTGGGGATATTTGCATTGATTTTGACCTTAAATACCAGAAGATCAGGCAAGATTTTTTTTTTCTTTGAGATAGACTCTAGCTCTGTCACCCAGGCTGGAGTGCAATGGCAATGATCTCGGCTCACTGAAACCTCCAGGAGATTCTCCTGCCTCCCAAGTAGCTACAGGTGCATGCCATCATGCCTGGCTAAGTTTTGTATTTTTTTTTTTTTTTTTTTTAAGAGACGGGGTTTCGCCATGTTGGCTAGGCTGGTCTCAAACTCCTAACCTCAGGTGATCTGCCCACCTCGGCCTCCCAAAGTGCTAGGATTATAGGTGTGAGCCACTATGACAAGAAGTAGAGAAAAGAGGGGAAAAAATTGCCCAGTATACTCAGGTGAGAGGGTTAGAAGCACAAGGCTAATGATGTCACCTTGGGAGAGCTGATGGAAGAACATAGAAACTGACAGCAACCTTGAACTGCAGGCCAAGGGCTCCGCAGAGGGGTCATGATTTTGATCTTAGTAATAACAATATTAATATAAAGAGAAAAATTCTGTATGCCTGAGAAGATACGAGGGGGAAAAAGACACATCAAATTTCCATATAGTGTACATGTGGGCATCTCCCCTGACCTGCACCACACCCACCTCCAGGGTGGGACAGCTCTGCTGAGGTGAGGCCCCCTCTCTCCAGGGCAACAGAGCTGTCAGAACAGCTGCTGGGTCACCTCATGCCAAGGACAAGGTTGGCCACCTTGGTGGCAGTAAGGCGGGAGAAAACATCTGCCTTATTCTGCCAGTGTACAGAGGGATAGTTGTAAACGGCTACGTGAACCTGGCAGCTTCTCCCTACAAAAGATATGTTTTTATCACAGGATATTAAAAAAGGACATTTTTGGCTGGGCAAGGTAGCTCACGCCTATAATAAATCCCAGTTCTTTGGGAGGCCGGGGGATTGCTTGAGGCCTGGAGTTTGAGCCCAGCCTGGGCAACATATAGTTAAGACCCCATCTCTACAAAAAAAGTTTAAAAATTAGCTGACTGTGGTGATGGATGCCTTGGTGATACATGCCTGTGCTCTCAGCTACTCAGGAAGCTGAGGTGGGAGGACTGCTTGAGCCTAGGAGTTCAAGGCTGGCCTGTGTGACAGAAACCCTGTCTCCAAAAAAAGGGACATTTTTTTTAATACACAGTAAAGTCACTTTTTTTTTTCTTTTAGCATTGTAGAAAATCTTTTGGCCACTGTCCAGTTTCCTGTGCCATAGGAAAGTCTTGTCAGTTTCCCAAGGAACAGAAAATGGATGAATGAAGTAGGGGCACCTGCTTAGAATCTCAACAGTCATGATTTGTTCTATTTGGTTTTTTTAACCATGTTTCTTAATATAGTGAAAAGACAGCTTTTAAATTGCAGCATTAAAATTCTCCCAAAATACCGAAACCTACTTACCGTTTACTTCAATCAGGTTTGCATTTTTTTGATTCAAAATAACATAGAGCTCCCGCCGATCAGACTTCTTTCCAACCACCCAGTAATCACTCATGGCTTTCACGATGATCTCCTCATCTTCATCCACTCTGCAAGGTGAGAGTTTCAAAATGCAATTGTTTATTACTCATACGGCTAGACTGTGAAAATAAGCATTCCAAAACAAGAACAGGGAACAGAACAGGCGCCTGAGGCATTTAAAAAGTTCAGGGGGTCCCACTCGAGGGAACCGGTGACTTCAAGCCTCCCAGATCTGTCTGGAAGTGGCGCTCACAAAGGTGGTTCAAGCTGAGCCCAATGGAAAGGGCTCTGGATCATCTGGCTTTCAAGGAACTTCCATGTCTTTTCTCTTAGAAAGGGGACACCTGATTGGAGAAATTGCTGCAATCACCTGGTAAAGTCACTGTTGATGTCACCGAGAATCTTCATTAAATCCGGGTGCACGGAAGTGAGCGACACACTGGGCGTTTTCCTCATGTGAACTGTGCTCTTCTCAGCGAGATTCATGTGGTTGAAGTAGATAAACTTAAACTGGGGTTCTTTCTCAGACCTGTAAAGACATGTCAAGAAGACAGTAACACTACGGAAGGACGGATACAAATGATACAACTACATTTTTTTTTTTTTTTTTTTGATGGAGTATCACTCTGTCACCAGGGCTGGAATGTGGTAGTGTGATCTCGGCTTACTATAACCTCTGCCTCCCGGGTTCAAGTGATTTCTCCTGCCTCAGCTTCCTGAGTAGCTGGGATTACAGGCACCCACCACCACACCCAACTAATTTTTAAATATTTTTAGTAGAGGTGGGGTTTCCCCATGTTGGCCAGGCTGGTCTCGAACTCTTGACTTCAGGTGTGATCCACCTGCCTTGGCCTTCTGAAGTGCTGGGATTACAGGCATGAGCCAAGGCGCTCCGCCTACAACTAGATTCTTATTGTACAGTGGAGGCCCTGCATTTTCAAAGGCTGGATCTTCAAGGATCTCAGTGAACACGGAACAGGCTCTTCATTCCATAGTAACTTATTTGATAGCAGCATGGAGGGGGGAGGTATTCCATATGACAGAATTTTCCAGACAGCTTATGTTTTTTTAAACACCAAAAATATAAAATTGCTGTTTTATAAATAGCAGTCACTTGGTTATTGGTTTACTTTTTAAAAAATGCAAGTGAAATCAATATAGGCCTTTGTTCCCAAGTGGAAGGGTCAGCAAACTATGACCCTGGGGACACATCTGGCCCTCCTTTTCTAAACAAAGTTTCACTGCAACACTGCCATATCCACACATTCATGTGTTGTCTGCTTTCCCGCCAATGTTAGTTGAGTAGCTGTAACATACATATCTACATACAGCCCATGACGTCTGAAATACTTATCAAGTCTGCTGACCCTGATTTAGGAGAGTAACATGTCATTCCTCCCCCAGTGCTGGGGAATGAACGGGGTGTCCTGTGGAAATGAACCTGCCTTGTGACCGAAGCCTACGACAATACGTAACAAAGCTTCTCATCATCCCCAGAGGAAATCACTGTTACTGAAGTCACCTTTTCCACTGCAGTCTAATGGACATTTTAAGTGGAATATACCTTTTTATGTCTTGAACTGACTGGGCAATGCCACGACACTGCCACCCAGGTCAGAGTCTGCGACCTCCTCCAGGACCTAGCGGGAGAAGCTGGGCCTTGCCGCTCCCAGGGCACCTCCCCCACCTCCCCTTGCTGCGCCCTCAATGCACACCCTGGGGCCTGGGCTGGAGCCTGAGCGCAGCCCCGCCCCTGGGATCAGAAGCCTCCTCTGCTTACTTTGGGGTTAGCAGCCATGTTCTGGAGGGCGGGGGGTGCCGGAAGTCCAACCTCTGGACAAGTGGGGCACTACTGAAATATTCTACATCTAGGCAGAGAAAGAACGTGGAGGACTTAGTTTCCAGGAACATGAGAAGAAACTTCTTATAAAACCAGAATTAGTTTTTAGTAGGTCCCTAAGGCTAAGGAAAGCATAATGACAAGAAAAACTGGAAAGAGGAAGATTTTAAAAGGTTTGGAAATAACTGCAAATTTAGTAGTTTGGGTAGACAAGGACCTTAAATCCGGGCAAAGGTTCTATCTTCAAAACACTATGTGGGGCCAGGAGTGGTGGCTCACACCTATCATCCCAGCACTTTTCGAGGCCAAGGAGGGAAGATCGCCTGAGCTCAGTAGTTCAAGACCAGCCCGGGCAACATGGCGAAACCCTATCTCTACTAAAAATACAAAAATTAGCTGGGCATGGCGGTGCACGCCTGTAATCCCAGCTACTCGGGATGGGGAGGCATGAGAATTGCTGGAACCCAGGAGGTGGAGGCTGCAGTGAGCTGAGACTGTGCCACTGCACACTCCAGCCTGGGCAACAGAGTCACTTTGTCTCAAAACAAAAAAAAGGTAGGGAGAAAGAGTTCAATGACGTTTCAGTGTTTAGAGAATCAGAGGAGTGAATCCTGCATTTCCCACTCAGTCTAGACCCTTCGGGCCGCCAGGCTGAGTACCCACACCCAATGCCCCACATCCTAGCCAGTTTCCCCTCTCTTTCTTCACACAACCAGAGTCAAAATGCTTTCAGTCTGTGCACACCAAAACCATGCTGATGCCCATGTGAACGTAACAGTCGGGGTTGATGAAATGAGGCGTTCCAATCGGGGTGAGCTGAGCGAAGGTATTTAACAGAATACCCAGCCCCAGCTGCCACTGTGAGGCAGAAACACTCAGGTCAGCTTCCCTAGGACGGCTTCAGGCAGACTGGGATGGCACGCCTCACTGTACTCTAGATTCCACGAGAACGCAGGGCTGTTAATACCACCTGTATTTCTAAGTAAAAACTAAGCGCATTCTAAAAGCAGTTCCCGGCCTGACAGTGAACAGAAAGCAAAGTACAAACCCAGACATTCTCTTGTTGATGTTAAACTGCTCACAGATGTCAGAGGCTAGCACTGTCAGCTGGGGCCCAACGATGCTGTCCAGTCTTCGGCAAAAATCCAATGTTGGCTGGATAGAGGCTGGCGAGGCATTACAAAAAACACCAGTAAGAAAAATTCATTTTCATGTCCCATGCTTAACAACAGTATTCAAATGAAAACTTCACTCATCTGGGAAAGCAAACAGTTACATACTCAGGCCCCCTTCTGCTCCTCAAACAGAGAAACAGAAGATATAAAACAGGTTATATTTAAGATGAAAAACAGGCAGAGACTTAGGTCACTGTGAAAAGTTGACTGAGACATACCCTGTTGGGGGGTAAACTTGTTGTGTACCCCAGGAAGACCTCAGAAGGTCAGATGTCTATTTAACACACATTACATAGCACTCGCGGGCCAGATGCTGTTTGGTGCTTCATACACATGACCTCATTCCATCCTTAGAGCCCCCTCTGAGACAGGTACCACTGCTGTCCCCAGCTTGCAGTCGGGGAGGCACAGAAAGATGCCCACGTTCTACTGTTGGCAAATGGGAAGACTAGGACTAAAAATATACGAGCAATGGCTAGTGAAGGGGACACAGGGGTCCCAAGGGGGAACAAGGCTCCTCTCTGTACCTCTATATTGCTTATGACAACACATTTATCATTTAATGGGGCTGGGTGTGGGGGCTCATGCCTGAAATCTCAGCACTTTGGGAGGCTAAGGCAGGAGGACTGCTTGAGCCCAGGAGTTTGACACCAGCCTGGGCATCATAGTGAGACCCTGTCTAAACAATCAAACAACAAAGAATTAGCTGGGTGTGGCAGTGTGTGCCGGGAGTCCCAGCTACTTGGAAGGCCAAAGTGGGAAGATCACTTGAACCCAGGAGGTTGAGGCTGCAGTGAGCTATGATGATGCCACTGCACTCCAAGAGTGAAACCCCCCAAAACCCCAATACAACTAAAACCCCCCAAAATATTTATCATTTAAGACTAGAACACAGCAAAGTGCAAAAAGCTTAGCTAGTCAGGCTAGAATCAGACACAGGCATGTACCCACCATCGATCATAAAGCACACAGCTGCACTCATGGCCTGGGAAGAGAGAACAAACCAGAGGTTATGAAATGGTAGAAAAAAGGAGACTTTCATAGAATAACTATCTGTTCAAAGTTGATTGGATCAAATCAACTGTAAAAGGATGCTTTTTAGTCAACTAGAGCCATCAGGACACAGACGGCACATTCCATGATGCTCGGGGAGTGCTGTTCACCTTGTCAGGTGTGACGGCGCCTGTGGGGACGTTACCACAGACGTCCTCATCAGGCACAGGGAAGTGTTGGTGAGTGAACTGGCGTGATGACTTAAAATGCTCTTGCAAACCAAAAACAACGTGGAGAGGTGACACATCGAAGATCAGACTCTTATTCATTAACCTGTGTGATGGGGAGTTAGGGGTTCATTGTTCTAGTCTGTGTCTATGCCAGTGAAAACAGAGAATTGGCAGAAACTGTCAATTCTGTGACAGTTTCCACTGACACAAGTTTAAAAAGACAGCAAATGGGTATCTTGTTCTACTTTATTATAGCAAATAATTGCAGTTATGACAGAAATAGCAGCTTACAACAAACAAGACCACAGATAACCAAAAATGTTTAAAATTAAAATTGATCAAAGTAACATATGGTTAAAAAAGGTTGAACAGAACATGAAGTCTGAGGATGAAAGCCACAGACTTCCTTCTCTGAGCCCTGCTCCCCGGCAACCACTTTAAACTGTTATTAGACTGCAGGGTTATCTAACTCTCTAACGTAACCTCTTTGGACATCAAATTGACTTCCTGCTCATGTCATGACGGGTGTGACCCCTCATCTGCCTTCCCCCATCCCTCCCCTATTGTTTATAGCCATATTCTACTTCCTCCACTGACCGCTTTCCACCAGCCACAGGCCTCCGCTCCTGAATTCACATTCCCACCTGTCCCTGTACCTCTTCCCACTTCCAAGAGCGAGATCCTGTCTCAAAATAAGAGAAGAAACATCTCAAATCAGTGACCTGACCTTTCGTCTTAAGATCCTGGAAAAAAGGAGGAATAAACTAAAGCTAAAGCAAATGGGGCCAGGTGCGGTGGATCACCTGAGGTCAGAAGTTTGAGACCAGACTGGCTAACTTGGGGAAATCCTGTCTCTATTAAAAAATAAAAAATTAGCCAGGCATGGTGGTTTGTGCTGTAGTCCCAGCTACACAGGAGGCTGAGGCAAGAGAACTGCATGAACCTGGGAGGCAGAGGTTGCAGTGAGCTGAGATCGCGCCACTGGACTCCAGCCTGGGCGACAGAGCGAGACTCTATCTCAAAAACAAAACAAAACAAGAAACAAAAAAGAAACCTAAAGCAAACGGAAGGACATAATAAAAGATGAGAGCAGAAACAAACTAAACAGAGAAAAATGATAGAGAAAATAAATGAAACCAAAAGACCAACACTGAAAAACTTTCCTTTTTTTCTTCGTGTGAAGATTTCAGAAGTATGAAGAACCTTTAGCTAGACTACAGACCAAGAAACAAAGAGAGAAGACTCAAATTACTAAAACCAGGAATAAAAGATACTTTACAGTAAAAACGAAGGCGTATCCAGCTTCACCTATAATAACACCATGAAAAACCGCATGCCAACAAACTACTGACTTCACAGGAGAAATGAAAAAGCATTGGCGTTACCTGTAACAATACCATGAAAAACTGCGTGCCAACACATCAAATCACTTAACTGAAGCTGCCAAATTCCTAGAAAGACATAAACTACCACAGCTGACTCAAGAAGAAACAGAAAATCAAAATAAACCTGTATCAAGTGAAGAGATTAACCCACTTTTATGCTGGAGGCTGCAAATCTTTTTTGTGAAAAATCAGACCTTGGCAAAGACCTTTAGCAGCAGAATGTAAGTAACTCCCACAAGCTCAGCATTCAAATAATGGAACAGTAGGCATAAATGATTAACTTAAAAATTTCCCACAAAGAAAAGCCCAGGTGCAGACAGCTTGACTGTGAATTCTACCAAACATGTAAAGAGGAATTAACACCAATTCTTCACAGTCTTCCAAAATAATAGGAGGGCACACTTCCCAACACATTCTATCAGGCCAGCATTGCCCAGACAAATCACAAGAAAACAAAACTACAGGCCAATATCCCTTACAGCCCAAAGCCCATTACAGCACCCGCTCCACCTCTGGAGGGCTGGAGACTAAGGCTGGCCCCGTAGGGCCAGCTATGTCTCTGTGGCCAGTCCCAATAAAAACTCTGGATCTCGAGGCTCAGGCGAGCTTCCCTGGATGGCAACACCCCACAGAGACTGCCACACACACATCCTCGCTGGAGAAACAGGCACTGTGCTGTCCACGTGACCCCAGTGGGAAAGGACAGCTGGCAGCTCACACCTGGTGGCTCCTGGACCCTGCCCCATGCTCCTCTTCCCTGGGCAGATTTTCACCTGCATTCTTCCACTGTAATAAACCGCAACTGTGAGTACAGTCATTCTTCCTTACCCCTGGTTTTGCTTCCCATGGTTTCAGTTATGAGAGGGAAAGAATAATAAAATATTGAGGTGGGGGGAAGCAAACCACATTCATATTACTTTATTGCAGTATATTCTTACTGTCCTATTATTACTATTACTTTTTTAAAGATGGGGTCTCACTCTGTTGCCCAGGCTACAGTACAATGGCACGATCTTGGCTCACTGCAACCTCCACCTCCCAGGTTCAAGCAATTCTCCTGCTTCAGCCTCCTAAGTAATTTGGATTACACGTGTGTGCCACTGTGCCTGGCTAATTTTGTAATTTTAGTAGAGGTGGCGTTTCACCATATTAGCCAGGCTGGTCTCAAGTTTCTGGCCTCAAGTGATCTGCCTGCCTTGGCCTCCCAAAGTGCTGGCATTACAGGTGTGAGCCACCATGCCTGGCCTTATTGTTATTAATCTCTTACTGTACTGAATTTATAAATTACACATTATCATAGGCATGAATATACAGGAAAAAACACAGTATGTGAAGGGTTTGCTACCTTCCCTGGTTTCAGGTGCCCACTGGGGGTTTTGGCTTGGGGGTACTGCTGTGTAAAGCCTTTTCTGAGTCCTATAGTGCTTCCAGTGAACTAGTACCCTAAAGGTGGTCATAGGGACTCTCAAACTCACAGCTAGTGTCAGAAATGAGGATGGTCTTGGAGACTCATGAACTCTGCAACTAGAAATCATTGAATTGTACATTTTAAGTGTACAAGGGCAAGTTGTATGGCCTGTGCATTGTATCTCAATAAAGTCATTAAGAAAAAGGACCCTTTAACATAACCGCAACCCCATTATCACACCCCAAATTTTGTCAAGAGGCTGACTCTAAAAATAGAAATGCAGTAAAAATACTGCACCAGGCTGATGGAGATTTCAAAGTCATTACCGAGGTCATTCAAACAAGAATGATTTTTTTCTTGAGATGGGGCCTTGAATTTTAGCTTAATACACAAATGGACATTCTTTCTACTCTGATTCCTGCTCTGAATTACGCCTCCAAATTTTGGCATGCTCATTTTCAGACCATGTCTTTCTGTATGCTCTCCCTGGAATCTCCCTTTCCTGGCCAGTCTATCACAGGCCAACTCTAATTGACTCTCTCAAGCACACCATGTGATAAACAAAACATCTTTTTATTCTGACGGCTTAAACCCTAGAGCCCTCCCTTCTCCTGCTCTGTCATGGAGGTACTGGAAATGGGGTGCTGCCAGCAGACTTAAGAGCCTGATCACCCCCAGACTTCCTTGTACCGTCTCATGCGTGAGAACCACTGTTCTGGATTCCCACGTGTTCTCTTTCTTGGTTTGCTCACTTATGATGACCCCATGTAACACCCTGAGAAGGGGTACATGAGGGTAAACTGTTTGAGGCTTTACATGTGTCTGTCACTGCAGCCTCTGTCTCCTGGCTACAAATAATTCTCCTGCCTCAGCCTCTGGAATTACAGGCATGTGCCACTACACCCAGCTAATTTTTTGTATTTTTAGTAGAGACAGGGTTTCCCTATGTTGGCCAGGCTGGTCTTGAACTCCTGACCTCAGGTGATCTGCCCACCTCAGCCTCCCAAAGTGTTGAGATTACAGGCGTGAGGCACAGTGCCTGGCCTAATGTGTCTTTCTTTTGTCTCATCTGTGGTTGACAGCTTGGTGTGGCAAAGAACTCTATGCTCAAATTCATTTTCTCTTGAACTGTCAAAGTCTCTTTTCCACTGTTACTTAATGTCTGGTGCTGGATATGAAACTGTTGATGCCAGTTTCATTATTTCTGAGACAGGGTTTCACTCTGTCACCCAGGCTAGAATGCAATCGTGTGATCATAGCTCACTGTAGCCTCCAACTCTTGGACTCAAGTGGTTCTCCTGCCTCGGCCTCCTGTAGCTGGGACTACAGGCAAGTAACACAAAGCCTGGCTAATTTTTAAACATTTTTCTGTAGACACAGGTCTTACTATGTTGCCTAGCCTGGCCTCCAACTCCTGGCCTCAAGTGATCCTCCCACCTAGGCCTCCCAAAGTACTGGGACTGCATCTGGCCCATTTCAATATACAGTTAAAGGTGGGTCCTTGCCTTAGCACAGGGTTGCTGCTCTCATCCCAGGCCCGCTCCGGCACCGCCCTCTGTCTATGCTTACCAGTCCCTTCTACCTTCCAGAGAGGGACAGGACTCCCTCATCCTGAGACATCCCGCTCCTTCCTGTTCTCCCACAGCGTCATATCTGAGCCTTGATGAATGAAAACTTCTCCGCAGTCTCAGGCAGGAAAGAAGAGAAACACATGTGCATGCTTCCTCTTCTTTCTTGAACTGAAAACTGCCTTTAATTAGAAACACAACCTGAGCGCATATCCTTACAGGACGATGTCCTGACACGAAATGTGCTCCTTATGGAATCAGCAAGCCCACAGCCTTAAAATCAGCAAAAGCAGCATGCACAGACGCATGGCCACGGCCCCATCCCGAGGCATTCTGACAGGCAAAACCAACCTCTGACAGCCTCTGGTTTGACAGCATGTGGGGACTTCACAGGTTTATGAATCACAATCTTAAATAGTTCCTCTTTCACTAATGACAAAACTGTTTAATGAACTTATTACTCCAGAAGAGCACCCATTTTGATTTTTACCATCAACAGAACTTCCAACATCTTTTCCAAGAAACATTTAAGAGGTTTGCATACGTCCTCGTGTACACATGCAAGATTGACTTCAGTATTAATGAGTAATGTGGGAGGGAAAAATAGTTGTTACCTTGTAAACAATTAAATGGAGCTCTTCATAAGTGTCATCTGTATTTACAAAAATTTTGGGGAATCTGCATTTTGCATCTGGATCATTAAGGTTCAAGGGTCCAGTAAGAAATCTTAAAAGCAAGAACAGATATGACTTGATTCAACGAGGTGAATTAGAAACAGGAATCTAGAAGCAGAACACACTCCTACTTAATATATAACAGTTGCTTTCGATGCCAGGCAGTATTTGGAAAACACCATATCAGAATATGCTGGCAGGGCACGGTGGCTCACACCTGTAATCCCAGCACTTTGGGAGGCCGAGGTGGACAGATCACTTGAGGTCAGGAGTTCAAGACCAGCCTGGCAAACATGGCGAAAACCCATCTCTACTAAAAATATAAAAATTAGCCAGGCAAGGTGGCGGCAATCCCAGCTACTTGGGAGTCTAAGGCAGGAGAATTGCTTGAACCCAGGAGGCGGAGGCTGTGTGAGCCGAGATCACTCCAACCTAGGTGACAGAGACACTCTGCCTTTAAAAAAAAAAAAAAAAAGGCCGGGCGCG